>BQNB010097390.1:0-17993 GCA_026074375.1 Tanacetum coccineum | reverse complement strand
ACCATGTTGTGTTTAGCACAAGATTCAAGAACAGCCATATGTGTAGAATTTATGATCGTTGGTGATTAAAAGATTAGGGTTTGTTAGAAGAGAGCGATTAAGAGAGATTACGTGAGTAAATTGTGCAATTGATGTAACACCCCCAAAATGGGTCGCAGCAGAATAAGGATTCGGGAGCGTTACTTCATAATAACATTGCATAAGACATGAGAGAACGACCACTAAATGTGTCATTTGAAAATGATACATTGGATTTAATAAATTATTGTTACAAAAGCTCAACAGCTAAACTTGTTCATTCTTGAAAATGCGAAGATTTTTCAACATGACAACTATCCCCAAAATGTAATGCACGTAAATCTTTATAGAGAAGACTCCACAATGTAGACCACCAATGTATCCTTGTTTCTTGTACCTTATTAACCTGAGAAAAACATGCTTAAAACGGTCAACATACAGTTGGTGAATTCATAGGTTTGTAAAATATATGAGTGTAGGACCGCAATTGTTTAGAGTGCGTATTGCATGGTATACAATATCTAAAACAGTAAGTATTGCATGGTATATAATATTCAAAACAGTAAGTATTGCATGGAATACAATATCCAAAACAGTAAGTATTGCATGGTATACAATATTCAAAACAATAAGTATTGCATGGTATACAATATCCAAAACAGTAAGTATTGCATGGTATACAATATCCAAAACAGTAAGTATTGCATGGTATGCAATATCCAAAACAGTAAGTATTTCAAAGTTTCTTGCGTCCAATTGTAAAACAAAGCATGTTCTCACCCCAAAAATATATTTAAAACCAGTAAAACATGGGGCTATGAACTCACCTCAGTAGTGAAGTGAATGAGTAATAATCGAGTAAGTGAAATAACGAGTCACGGACGAATCCGAAGGCAACCTAATCAAACATAGGTCGTATAAGTACTATGCACTTCGATAACTAATATCATACACAATCCTATATAGCTCATCACCATCTATTTGTAATTTATAAATCGTTGTTATAAAGCGAAAACGTTTATAATTATCGTCTTAGAAAAACTAGCATAACTTTCCCGTTTTAAACCCGTTTCTCGCGTTTCTTACGTCCACGTCTTCGTATTAAGATGATATATAAAAATATTATATTTTTATATTTTATAACCCTAATTTTTACTGTTCATAATTTATAAAATTGCTTTTATAAACTTTAATTATCGTAAACGTCGTATTTTATTCGTTTAGCTCTGTTTTTAGTAATTCTTTCGAGCACGTTCTCGTAAATGAAAGTTCTATTTATTTATGAGGTTTACAAAAATAAATGTTTCTGTCATGAACAGTAACTTTTTATAAAACTTATTTTATAAAAGTGTTAATTATCGTAAACTTACGAAATTCATAACTCTTTCGTTATTAATTGAAAATTTACGATTCTTATCATTTTGAAATCCTAAAAGTATGTACAATCTGTGAAAAATACTAAACTTTCTGTTTTAGAAGTATTTTATAACTTGCTTTTATAAAGTTTATTTTATAAAACCGGTATTAACGTAAATCGTGTTTTTATCGTATCTTTTTCGTTATTTATCCGTTTTTCGAGTTTCTTACCTTTTTAGAATCGTCATGAGACGTAGTATTTTATAAAAATATAAAATGTATACCTTAAAAATCGAATTCAAACAGACCCTAATGAAATTCTTGATAAAAATATGTTAAAACTTGTTTTCGTAACTTTCTAGCTTAACCACTTTGTTACAAGTCTATTACAACACTCATTTTCACATGTCTTCCATCTTTAGGGTCCCTAATCCATCATTTGTCCATATATTGTCCAAGAATCACAAGATCCAAATGGGTACATACTTATATTTCCATGAACTTCCATAAGTAACTTTTACTTACTAGTTTATACTTATAATTTTTACACTTAACTCAACATGATACAATACTTATATTACCATCATATCATGATATTATCAACCTTATAATATGAGTAAAAATATACAAAACCATGATCACAAGCCAAAGATCATTTTACATGTTTAAAAGTATCCTAATGGTGATTCTTGCTATAAAGAACTTATATACACATAAAATCATGATTATGAAATGAGTAGGGTCTTAGATAACCTTAGTATGATGAGTGGTAAATGGGAAAACAAATCACACCCTTGTGATTTAAATCCTTGCTTGAAAACAAAGGGTGAAAACCCTAGTTTTCCAAGAAAACCCTAATCTTGAAATCACTTGATTAAATCTTGCAAATGCTTAGCCAACCCTTCAAAGCACCTTAGGTTATCATAGGAATGATGTGTGAATGTGTGTATGGTCTTGTAAAATCAAGCTATGGATTATATATGAAGGGTGTTTGTTGCCGTGGCCAAATAAGGAAGAAAAGGGAGGAAAAGTTGATCTTTTTGCTAAGTGTTGAAGTGTTGTGTGTTTTTCCTATCAAGAGTGCAAGTATTATATGCACTAGGCTAGTCAAATGGTGAACATGGAAGTCCAAGACATAAGTGAGCAAATCATGGAAGTCTTTGGTCAAGATGCATAGAAGTCTTGCATAAAATATCTAAGTGTTCACTAATAGTTGAGAACATCTCATGAAAATGAGGAAGTATGTTCTCAACTTGATATTTCTTTGGTTTCTCTAACCCATATCCGGCCATATGTATGTATGTAGAGTAATATTGTGTAATTTTTATGTATTGGGTATAAAAGTGGGTATTTATTGAAGCATAGAAAAGTTTTGGTGGTTTCGGGTATGCCTAAACGTATTTTATCACGAAACGTAAACACTTTACGTACCTAATAAAAATAAAATATACAAAGTTAATAATTATCCTTAAAATAATTATTTAGCACTTTCTTGATGTAAACATTTAATCGTTTGATGCCTGTTTACATTGAACTATAATTTTTAGCTTACGCGATTTAACTTAATGTTTACAGTTTAAAAGCAAACGCGTACTATACTAAAAATAACTTGTGAATTTAATAACGTCGTAAATGACCCTAAAACACGGGGTGTTATAGTCTCCCCCCGTTAAATGAGCCTTGTCCTCAAGGCTTAAGACGCGGCACTTGACACCGGTGCGGTCTTTGTGAAGAGATGTAGATATTTCTATTGAAATTGATCCTCGAATTCCCATGTAAACTCAGGACCTCGCCTAGAGTTCCATTAAACTTTGACCATTAGGACACGACTTTGCCTTAACCGTTTGACTTCTTGATCTATGATTTATACAGGTTCCTTGACAAACTGAAGCTTGTCATCAAAGTAAAGTCCATCCAACGAAACGGCTAATGGTTCATCGGCATAGCACTTCTTCAAGTTGGATACGTGAAACGTATTATGAACCTTGTTAAACTCTTGAGGAAGCTCAATCTTGTAAGCAACGGATCCAACCTTTTCCATCGCCTTGGATGACCCAATGTAGCTGGGGTTTAGCTTCCCTCGTTTGCTTAAGCGTACCTCCCCTTTCCAAGGTGATACCTTAAGCATAACTCTGTTGTCAACTTGGAATTCTAAGGGCTTACGTCTCACATCGACGTAATTATTTTGGCGAGCAAGTTTGATAGCGGATAGTGCTAGGGCGACTAGTGATGTATCTCGGCTTCTTGGCTTAGGATTTGGTATAAGATGACGTCGACTTCCTTGTAAGATGGTGTAAGAGTTTACTTAGTTATTAGGATTATCAGTTTGGTTCCTTGTGATAGATACGTTTTATGAATAGGCACACAAAACCTGATATAACTAGAAAATTGTTTCTTGACAAGAAGTTTTAAGGTGACTACTCTCAGCGTGGCATGGTCCTTCCTGAATAATACATAGTTGATCAGGCCATGTATAATTGAGGACTAACGATGCAGTACTCATTTTCGTCAAAATAGTGTTATAATTTGACTTGCAAAATAGGAAGTTAAAGTAAAGTTGATGAAATTTTCACAACACATTGATTTGATAGGTAATTTGAAATCATTCGTACAACAGAAATTTAAGAGAAATACAACGAGAACTCCTAAGGAGATAAAGTCTAAGATAGTTCTAACTTAGGATTTATTAGGCAAAGCGAGACAACTTTCTCTTTTATGCTTCAATCTTATCTTAATGTTGTTATGTTCTTGTCTTGGTTTCTCCTTCCTCCAAAGGCAATACACCATTCCACGTGCTTCCAGTACCATTCAGGCATGGTTTCCATGGTTCTGGTTCTTTAGCTCCGGGCAATCACTCCTGTAGTGCCCTAGATTCCCATATTCATAGCAAGTAAGGGTTCTTTGATTCCTAACGGCAGCAGGATTCCTACAATCCCGAGTCATGTGGCCAATCTTCTTGCAATTCCAGCATTTACTGTCACATGCGCCATTGATGGTGCAAGCTTGCACCTGTTGCACAATGGAATATGTTCCAGCATACTCCTTCTTTTCACAGTCCCCAACGGGTAAAGCTTGGAGCCACATTTTTGTCTATTGTGGATATTTCTTGTGGAGCTTGGTTGTTGTTGTCAAGTTTCCTCTTATTCTCAGCTTGACGTTCAGCAAGAGTGCTGATCTTTTTGTCCATCAACTCTGTTGCCATTTCAGTAGCTTCCTGCATGGTTTTTGGTTTACGCAACAAACACTTCTGTGAGTGAATTCATGTCGGGCAACCCATCGACATAATTTTTAACTTAGTAGACTCTTCCAGGAACCATTTGGAACACACAGCAATGTAGTTCATGGAAACGTTGGTTGTACCCTATTACGTCGGTACCTTTTACTTTCAAATTCCACAACTCAGCCTCAAGCTTCTTTATCTCGTTCCTTGGACAGTACTTGTCAGTCATCTTCTTTCTCATATCGGTCCAGGTCATTGCATACGCAACATCATGACCAACAGTCATAACGTGGGAATTCCACCACGTAAGAGCACTTGCTAGAAGAGTACAAGTGGAAAACTTGGTCTAATTTTCCATGGAACAGTTGCTTATGCAGAATACAGTCTCCATCTTTTCAAACCATTGAGTTACGTTCCACAAACTCCCGCAGTGCCTTTGAAATAATAGTGGTTAGCACTCATGAAGTCTTGGTTAGTGCACTCTCTGAGGCAACGCGGTGCATTTCTTCTGGACAACCGTTCCTGAAATTAATGCTGTCTTCGCCATTCGTGCTTCTGTTAGCATCACGTATTGCCAAAGCGGCAGCAACGCCTTGGTCAATCATTACCTAAAGCTGGGCATTAGTGACAGATGTGGTGTTGGTTGTTGTAGCTGGTGTGGTTCTGGTTCTGGGTGCTTTCCTTGGAGGCATTATCTTCAAAATCAGAAGAGTAATAAGATTAGTTTAGTTGTCTTCGTCGTGCTCCAAAATAGAGTATGTGGGTGACTGTATCGTATATATGAATATGCGCTACTGGCATAATTAAATGATGGTAGGATATCATATTGTTAAGCTTAATGTTTAGGTAGCTCACTTAGGACCTACGGCTTGTTGTAATACTTTGCCCTTAAAGAAATGTTCCCATATTTATATATATTAACCCTTATATATTAATTGTAGAGTTTGTGCGAAAGAATGCAAACTTGTCTTTGTATATATATGTAAGGCCCTAATAGTAATGTATCATATTCTATAATATGAACAACGTATATCAATTATGAATGCATCTAGTATAACTAACTAATGCAACAACTAGTGTGTGTGTCCCGTAAAAACCAACTTTTTTATGAATCGCAAGTTTGGAACAACAATTATAGTCCAGCAAAAACATTTGACCTGGTTCGCTATAACCTTGCTCTGATTACCAATCTGTATCACCACCAAAATGGGTCGCATCGGAATAAGGATCTGGAAGCGTTACTTCATAATAACATTGCACAAGACATGAGAGAACGACCACTAAACATGTCGTTTGAAAATGATACATTAGATTTAATAAATTATTGTTACAAAAGCTCAACGGCTAAACTTGTTCATTCTTGAAAATGCAAAGATTTTTCTACATGACAACTATCCCCAAAATGTAATGCACGTAAATCTTTATAGAATGACTCCACATGTGGGAACACAATGTATCCTTGTTTCTTGTACCTTATTAACCTGAGAAAAACATGCTTAAAACGGTCAACATAAAGTTGGTGAATTCATAGGTTTGTAAAATGTATGAGTGTAGGACCGCAATTGTTTAGAGTGTGTATTGCATGGTATACAATATCCAAAACAGTAAGTATTGCATGGTATACAATATTCAAAACAGTAAGTATTGCATGGAATACAATATCCAAAACAGTAAGTATTGCATGGTATACAATATTCAAAACAGTAAGTATTGCATAGACTATAAAAATATCCAAAATACAGTATGTAAGTGCATGGTATGCATTATCCAAAACATAAGTATTTCAAAGTTTCTTGCATCCAATTATAAAACAAAGCATGTTCCCACCCCAGAATATATTTAAAAACCAGTTAAAATAAAAAATAAAACATGGGGCTATAAACTCACAAGGTATAAAAAAATGTTAAATGCATCGTTATAAGATAAACGGGCATGTAAACGAGTATGTATTCAAGTTTGTAAACGAGTACAAATAAGTAAACAAGTTTGTAACGAGCATGTATTCTCCCCCAAAATAGTTGATATAACAATAAATACGGTCGGCTATGAGAATCACCTCAGTAGTGAAGTGAATGGAGTTAATAATCAGTAAGTGAAAAATCGTGTCACGGACTGAATCCAAGGCAACCTAATCAAAACATAGGTCGGATAAGTTACTATGCTCTTCGTTAACTTTTAGTCATTCACATCTATATGCTCATCACCATTCTATTTGTAATTTTAATTCGTGGTTATAAAAGCGAAAAGTTTATATATTATCGTCTTAGAAAAACTAGCATAACTTTCACGTTTTAAACCCGTCTTCCTCGCGTTTCTTACGGTCACCAACTGTCTTCGTATTAAGTCATGTTATATAAAAATATTACATTTTTATATTTATACCTTCTGATGAACGTACTTTTATATTCATGACATTTTATAAAAATTTTTTCGTAAAACCTTCAATGCAACAACTTATCGTTTTAATCCCGATTTTAGCCGATTCCTCTCGTAAGCAGTCTTAGTTATTAAAATTATCACATTTTTATAATGTGATGTCTGCTGATGAATAGTTCTTTTTACTGTTCATTGTTTATAATTACTTTTATAAATAATCTTTAATTATCGTAAAGTCGTATTTTTATTCGTTTTTGCTCGTTTTAGTAATTCTTTCGAGCACCTTCTCGTAATTGAAAGTTATATTTATTTATGAGGTTTACAAATATAAATGTTTCTGTCATGAACAATAAGTTTTTATAAAATTTATTTTATAAAAGTGTTAATTATCGTAAACTTGCGAAATTCATAACTATTTCGTTATTAATTGAAAAATTACAATTCTTATCAGTTTGAAATCCTAAAAGTATGTACAATCTGTAAAAAATAATAAACTTTCTGTTTTAGAAGTATTTTTTAACTTGCTTTTATAAAGTTTATTTTATAAAACAGGTATTAACGTAAATCGTGTTTTATCGTATCTTTTTCGTTATTAATCCGTTTTTCGAGTTTCTTACCTTTTTTGATATCCTATAAAACTATAAAATGTATACTTTAAAAAATGAAGTCAAACAGACCCTAATGTAATTCTTGATAACAAATATGTTAAATCTTGTTTTCGTAACTTTCCTAGCTTTACAACTTTGTTAAAGTCTATTACAACACTAATTTTCACCATGTATTCCATCTTTAGGGTCCCTTATCATCTTTAGTCCATATATGTACAAGTATCACATGATCAAATGGGTGCATACTTATATTTCCATGAACTTCCATAAGTAACTTTTACTTACTAGTTTATACTTATAATTTTTACACTTAAGTCAACATGATACAATACTTATATTACCATCATATCATGATATTATCAACCTTATAATATGAGTAAAAATATACAAAACCATGATCACAATCCAAAGATCATTTTACATGTTTAAAAGTATCCTAATGGTGATTCTTGCTATAAAGAACTTATATACACATAAAATCATGATTATGAAATGAGTAGGGTCTTAGATAACCTTAGTATGATGAGTGGTAAATGGGAAAACAAATCACACCCTTGTGATTTAAATCCTTGCTTGAAAACAAAGGGTGAAAACCCTAATCTTGAAATCACTTGATTAAATCTTGCAAATGCTTAGCCAACCCTTCAAAGCACCTTAGGTTATCATAGGAATGATGTGTGAATGTGTGTATGGTCTTGTAAAATCAAGCTATGGATTATATATGAAGGGTGTTTGTTGCCGTGGCCAAATAAGGAAGAAAAGGGAGGAAAAGTTGATCTTTTTGCTAAGTGTTGAAGTGTTGTGTGTTTTTCCTATCAAGAGTGCAAGTATTATATGCACTAGGCTAGTCAAATGGTGAACATGGAAGTCCAAGACATAAGTGAGAAAATCATGGAAGTCTTTGGTAAGATGCAAAGAAGTCTTGCCGATAACAATATCTAAGGTGTTCCTAAAGTTGAGAACATCTCATGAAATGAGGAAGTATGTTATCAACTTGATATTTCTTTGGTTTCTCTAACCCATATCCGGCCATATGTATGTATGTAGAGTAATATTGTGTAATTTTAATGTATTGGGTATAAAAGTGGGTATTTGTTGAAGCGTAGAAAAGTTTTGGTGGTTCTGGGTATGTCTAAACGTATTTTATCGCGAAACGTAAACACTTTACGTAACTAATAATATAAAATGTACAAGTAAATACATTATCATTATTATTATTTACTTAGCACTTGCTTGATGTAAATTTTAATCGTTTGTTGACTGTTTTAACTTGAATCGATAATTTTTAGCTCTATGCGATTTTAACTATCGTGTACTGTTTAAAAGCAATGCGTCTATACTAAAAATAATTTGTGAATTTATTGTCGTAGTAAATGACCCTAAAATACGGGTGTATAAGTATCTCGAAGTTTGGTCAAGAATTGATTGTTACGTTCTCTTTCCAACATGTAGAGTTCAATTACTCCTTGTACAATCAAATCAAAGCACGCTCCGGTATTTAGGAAGGATCTCACGAGATTTTGGGGGACCAGGGTCGGCATCAAAGTCTACGACTACAAAGTTAGCCGGGAATTTGAACTTTCCTACTTTTAGGTAGACATCTTCGGCGATACCGATCGGTTAGGTAATCGAACGGTCTACAAGTTCAAGAGTCATACAAGTAGCAGTGAGCTCTGGAAGAGAAAGCATTTTCCACATGGATAATGGCATGAGATTTATGCTAGCGCCAAGATCGGCCAAGGCTAAGCACTCATCCATTCCGGGAAAATCACACGGTATTAGAAATTTGCCGGGGTCTCCAAGTTTTTCGGGTAACTTGTTGAGGATAACCGCCGAACAATGCTCATTCAAAGGAGTTCTAGCCATTTCACTTAATTTTTCTTTGTTTCCAATTAAGGCTTTAAGATCGGGCTAATTTTGGCATAAGAATCAAAGCATCCGTGAGGCTAATTTCAAAACTCAAATCTTTAAAGATTTCGCTAGAAGTTCTCATTTGGTGTTCAGCTTCTTTTTCACGGCGCCTTTCATCATTACATCTTGAAGGATATGGAATTGTCAGTTTCAAGTTAGGCATCGGAGCACTAACGAGTGTAACAACCGGGCTCAGAATTTGGTACTTGAGGTTGAACTTGGACAACCGGAGGTTGGACGTCTTTGGTACTTCCGTTATTAGTAGGAGGCACCGTGTCCTTTGTCACCTCGGTTTCACGTTCCACTACTTTAGGAGGAGAAGAAGTAGTAGTAGGAATCGTGGGTCCTTGATAAGCAACACCGCTTCGGGTGGTAATACCCTTCAAGTCTACCTTCGGGTTTGTAATGGTATTGTAAGTTTTGGTTTTGGTCTTGCATGTTTCTCATCAATGCATCATTAGCCTTGACGTAGCTTTCAAAATCGTTCTTTGTCACAACTTGTGTTTGCGGAGCCGGAGCTTGGTAAGGTGGAGCTTGGTGAACCGGGGGTTGATTAATCGGAAGTCGATAAATTTGGATTTGGTTGTAATTATTTCCCCGGTTTTGGTTGTAACGGTTTTGATTGTTTTCTTTGGTTTTGAACGGGAGGAAAACCGGGAGGTCGAATTTGATTAGCAATCGGGGCTCGGTAACCGGTATTTCCTTGATTTAAATTAGTTGCGGCTGCTTGGGAAACATACTCTTGAATATTGTCACGATAAACGTTGTCATCGGTGGCAGGACAATTTCGGTAAGAATGAGCTCCACCACAAGTAACACAACTTTCCTCGACCGCTTTTACGGGAGCGGGAGCTTGGGATTTCTTATCAAGAAGTAAGGCTTTCACCATATCTTTCAATTCGGCAACATCGGGAGAAATACCAGGGGTGGAAGAGCTCGAACTCACTTTGGCAACAACCGGTTTGTTACGTGAATTATGAACTTTGGATTTGCTCTCGATGATTCTTAGGCAATCCTGGGGCATTTTATCCAAAAAGTTACCACCCGCGGCGGAATTCAACGAATCTTGATCATTAGAGTTCAAAGCATTATAGAAAGTATCGAGTTGATGTAATTCCAAAAATCCATGAGGTGGGCATGCCCGAAGAAGATCATTGAATCGGTCGCATGCCTCGTAGAAAATTTCATCAAATCGTTGTTGAAATCACATGATTTCATTTCGAAGATTTGTTGTTTTGGAAGGAGGGAAGACTTTGTTGATGAATTTCAAAACAAGATCATCCCATGTAAGAATCGATCGAGGGGGTTCTTTACCGACGTACTCGGGACGTTCAGGAACTTCATCGTAGAAGTGATCTTGTTGAAATAACGGATGTAAGCATGAGTTCTTTGTCATTTCCAAAAAATTGTTTGTTTTGAACGAGGGTAAGCAAACTGTGCTTAAGCTCAAAGTTGTCCGCGGTGATCTCGGGCACAACGATGGCATCCTCGTAACCCACGGCGGGTGCTTCGAGTAATTAAGCCATAGTACGAGTATCGTCCATCGTAACTACGGGAGGAGCTTGATTTTCAATAGGTTCAACAAGATTAAATGGTTCAACAAAAGTCGGGTTGACTTGTTGTTGTTGACGGTTAGAATTACGAGATTGAGAACGAGTGCGCATGCACTAAAATGTAAAAAGAAAATTTATACCAATTTTTTTGTTTTTTTTTTAATTTTTTGATTTTTTTTTGGTTTTTCAACAATGTATTCACAATAAATTTTAAAAACGGACAACGAGATAAGACACTTAAACCTAATAATCAACTCGCTTCTCGGTAACTCTTCAAAAGAAAAACGCACAAAGGAGTTTGTTTAACTTTCAAAGGTGAGCCGTACCTCGCAAGTGACATACAAGGTAAGTTTTTGATTCTTTGGTTTGGGAACTTATTAATGGATAATACTTCAATTGAAAGTATTATATGTTGGTGTTCTTTTACCAACTTGGTGATTTTTTATGGATAATTTTTTATATTTTTGGTTTTTTTTCTTGATTTTATATTATAATTATACTAATAAAAGAAAATGAAAAATATTTTTGTATTTTTATATATTTTTTATAATAAGAAAAATAACTTCACACGGAAGGGTCTTCAAACATGAATTGTCAAACGAAAACGACAATCGAATACACCCTTCCCCGGCAGCGGCGCCAAAAACTGATCGATTCTTATGCTGCCTTTAAAATATATAATATATAAATATAAAATACTTATATAAATATATAAATATAAGGGGGTAAGAATAAAAAAAATCACAATTATAATAAACCGGGAAGCTGAATTCCCGGGTCGTTTCCCCGATGAGGGATGAATGGAAAGTCGAATGACGGTTTGATATCGATGCTTGAATGGAACAAATTTGGGATTGGTTTTCTAAAACTACGGGAAAATTGATGCAATTTACATTAAAATTAACTAAGGCAACACTAATTTAACTAAAAATGCAAAACCGGGATCCTAAAAACGCGCTAAATTATCAACTAATTCAAAATAAAACCCTACAAAATATTTTAATGCATGCAAACCTCAAATACGACAAAAGAAAATTTTCTAAAAAAGATTTATATTTTTTTTGGCTTTTTAATAATTTTTTATGAATTAAAAACTAATTTAATCTATTTAAAATCCTAAAAAATCACAAATTAATCCTTAAAAATTCTAAAAAATGATTTTCTACCCTAGAAAAGTCTAAAATGTGATAAAAACTAAGAAAAATATTTTTCACTACTTTTTATAATTAAAAACTAATTTCTAAATTAAAATTAAAAAGTTAAAAATGGAATTTAAAATCTAAAAATGATAAAAATGTTTTTAAAGTTTGTAAACCTAAAATTATTTATTATAAATCTAAAAACTATTTTTTTTGTATTTTTTTAAAATTAATTTACTATTTTTAAATGATTTTCTAAGATTTTAAGCTAAGAAAAATGATAAAAATTAAAGAAATAATGGAGAAAATTCTAAAAAATTCCTAGAAAGTCCTAAAAGATATAAAGATTGAAAGAAAAATAAGGTCACTCTCACAGCTAAACGAATAAGCTCGAAATAAGCTTGAATAAGCTTCGAACTATAATAGGAAAAAGGAAATGAAAAAGGTGTTAAAAGAATAAAAGAAGCAAAAGAAAATGTAAAAGACCCAAGGGCAGTGTTGGTAGTAAAGTATGGTGTTAAATTAAAAGGGGTGAGGGTGTTGAGGTCCAGGGTTCGAGCCTTGGCTCACCTTGGACTTCCACCTTCCCTTTTTTGGCTTTTTTTAAAAACTTTTTAACACAACTTATAAATAAGCTGTAAAAACACAACTTTCATGAAGACAATATTTCTAAAACTCAAAAAGAAGCACGAAATAAGCAATTTAAAATGACAGAAATGCCTTTATATCCTAAAGGCTTAAAAATGCTAACTGCTTGGGCTTTTTAAGATCAAATAAACTAGTTAAGAGCAAACAAGTTGTAAACTACTAATAAGCTATACCTAATAAGCATGAATGAACAATTAAAACTAAGAAAATTAGCTAACATAAGCATAAAAATGATAGAATAACAAAAGAGCATTTAACACTTAAAATTTTCAAACTAAAAACAAATAAGCTCAAATAAGCTAACCTGAAGACTAATTAAGCTACTTTGAACTTAAACTACCCTAATAAGCACTACTAAACTTAAATAAGCAGAAGCAATAAGCAGATAAGCTCTCAAATAAGCACAAGAGCAAAATGACCAAATCAAAACAGCAAAGGGTCACTTTTGGGCTTATTTTTAAGCTCCTTAGTGGATCCTTATGGCTTAAAGGCCTAGACCACTAAAAAGCTTAATCAATAAGCTACAAATATCAGCAATCAAAATAGAGTTTGAAACAAATATAAGCCAAGAAAATGCTTATGAAAAAGCTGTCTACACAGATTTTGACACTTAGAATTTTTTTTAATCTTTGCCAAATACCAACTTTGAGCTTAAAAATAAGCACTCTAACAGATCCTTATGGATTTCAGACCTACAAACAGATTAATTTTGGACTTCAAAGAACACATATCAGTAATCAAAAAGCAGTTTGAATTACAGGATAAACAAAAATAAGCAAATCAAAAAGCTGTTTCTTTTATTTTTCACACTTTGCAAAATTTTTGACAGGAATGGCAAAACACAAATCAACAAATGCAGGCCTAAGGTCTTGGCTTCTAACTTGATTTAAGACTCAAACACACACAAAACTAGCATAAACAATCAATGATCAAAGAGCTAAACATATAAGATGAACAAATAAGCAAATCCTTCACAGATGCAAACATTAACTATGAAAACTTGGATTTTTAAGATTTTTAACTACAAGGCTTAAACAAACTGACTTAAATGGTGATTCAAAGTTAACAAAAAGAGACCCAAAGACTTTACTCAGTTTGACCCTTTTTGACCTTTTATATCAGCACATCCAAACACTCCTTTAACTTATTTGAAATTTTTAAGCTTAAACAATGAGATTTAGACAACAAATGATTGATACCAGATATTAAACAGATTAAAACATCCCTAACAATCAATCATAAACAATAAAACCAGCAGAATCAACAACAATTAACACTATGCTAATTTTTTTGAGTTTTTAGACAGTTTTTAAGAAAACATGAAAGATGAAATATTAAATTATAACAACTAAATTTTAAGCTTTCAAATACACAAATGAACTATATTAAGCAGTTTCAAGCAACAAGAAGCACAAATAAGCAGTTTATAAGAAAATAACCTAAAGGAGGTGCAAAACTTAAAAAGTAAACTTACCTCAAGTCTTAAGCTTGAGACTGCATAAACCCTAAACCCTCTACCTATGTGCCTGTCATAGGCTCTAAAAACTAGTATAAGCCTTCCTTTTTTACCTTTTTAAACCAAATAAGCTTGTATCAAATCTCTTTGTTACCACAGCTTTTCCAAAACTAAAACCATATACCATAAAGCTCTTAACCATTTACCATACCTTAACAAATGATGTACCAATCTCCAACAGCTTCCAAGTAGTATTTGAGTGGGCTTGAGAGTGAGTTTAAGCTCATAAGCTATGAAACAGCTTATGGGCTTGAACTTATAACTTTAATGATTTTTTTAAGAAAATAGTTTAAGACTTGTAAACAACAACTTGTAAGTAAGATTATAAGCAAAAATTAAATGGGAAGAACACTGGATTTAAACTAAAAGGAAACTTTCATTAATAATAAAATCGAATTACATCTTTGGAGATTAAAAACATACAATTAAAATTTAAGCTAAGAAAATATAAAAAATTGGCACACCCATCTTTTGTCTTCTCTTCTCTTTATATAGGCCTTTCAAACCCTAATCTTCTCTTCCTCGAATCTTCTAGCCTCTCTATTCTCACCCTGTTGGATTAAGAGTTTTGATTTATATCGTTGGATCAATTCTAGCCAAAGGGTTATGAGGGATATTGCCAGCTGGGTGGAGTGGTCCTGGTGTGGGTGGACAAGGGTGAGAAGAAAGGGGAATAGTCCTGGTGGTTTTGGCGGGATGTGGGAGAGGATGAACAGTGATTTGTTTACAGGGTGTAGGTTAGGGGACTTGGCAAGAACAGTCCCTGAGAGAGTTATATGTTATTACAGGGATGTTCACTTGTTCTTTTTCAAATTCTTTCCCTTGCAGTTTGGTTGGTTTGCAACACCGTTAGTCCTTTAAAGGACTAACGGGGTGTTATAACAGTGTAACGGGAGTGGAGTGGTGTTAACAGGGGTGGTGTTGGGCTATTTGTTGGGCCGGGTATGGATAATAAAAACTTGGGCTTTTATTTATGGTTAAATGTTTATAAGGATATAAGTGGGCTGTCCCGGGCCCACTAGGTGGGTACGGGTAGGCCCACTTTTGGTAGTTTAGGTTTTCGGGTTTGGTTTTCGATGCTCTTTCCAAATCTACTTCTCGAGGTTGACTTTGACTTAATTTAACTTTGACTTTTTGGCTTTGACTTGACTTTTCTTTCATGCTCTTTCCGTTCTCGTGCTCGGTTTTATTTATTTGGCTCCTATTTTTGTCCTTTTCTTAGATATCCATTACCTGCATAATACAAATGAAAACATACAAATACAATATATTTTTGGTACGTTTTTGGTCATTTAAGTCCGGTTTTTAGCGGTCAAAGGTATGTGTAATTAAACACATACCAAAATCCCTCATACTAAACTATTACGCGTCCTCACGCAATGCCATAAGTAAACACTTAAGAAAACTAAGAATCTCAATCCCCCTTGACTAATTACCTCAAAAAGTAGCTAAGTGTTCATAAAGGGGAATTAAAGAATCAATAGATTTGAAAAGCCCCGTTTTTACCATTTTTAAATGTATACACTTATTTCCACTCATATTTTTATATTTTTTATTTTTCTCATTTTTTTGTACTTTTCTTTCTAAGCAACTAACTAACTTATTTGACTTTCGTTATTTTTATAACTTTAGGGTCATAGAACAAGACGCACTTTAATCCTAAAATGCCCCAAACAGGATAAATTCATCGTTCCCAACTTTTCACTCGTTCCAAACCAAGCTTAAAACGAAATCACCGTTAAATATAAGTTAAGATGCTAACACTACTCATATTTGCAACTTGTGAACTTTTCACTCCCGACAATTATTATATCTTAGGTGAATGTGCTTATTTCGAATTTCAACCATGGATCAACGTTTTGCAAAATTGTATGCTTCACGTTCCACCCGAGAATAATGAGTTTGAAGGCGAGATCATCCCATGTAGCGACTTTCGTCTCGGCACATCCCAACCTTGCGGCTAAGTGACCAGGCTTTTGACACCCCACAGAGACTAGTATCGGGATTCACGGACCTTTGGTTTCAAAAACTCTTAGGTTTCCCGTTTATACATAGCTTATTTAGAAAAACCATAAAAATGAGATAGTCTTAGTTCGAAAGCATATTTAAATTCAAGAAAAAGAGATTTTCCCTATATTTATTAAATCACATTATTTCACACTTAACATTAATTATACTTTAAACAACGGAAATCCTCGACCTTTTAGAAGGCTGCAACATCGGTTGTGAGCCGGCAAGATGCAACAAACTTTTATCAGTCTCGGATTATTATTCTTATTATGGGCTTTCTTTAGAAGGCTGTAACATCGGTTGTGAGCCGGCAAGATGCAGCAAACTTTTATCAGCCCACAGTTTATAATTATTACTCATCATCATTTTTTCATTTTTCATCATATTTTTCATTTTTTTTTCACACTTTATTTCACGATATAGAGAAGACTTCGTTTTGGAAAATTTAAGTATAAATTTGAACTAAAATTATTGATATCATCCATACTTCAAAAATTGTTGATTTAAGTTTAATTTTCAAAAATAGCACGTATTATTAGTCCGGTTAGGAGCTTATGGGAGAAAAAGCCACAAATTACACACATGAGCTCTTAAGATTTCCATATAATCCTTGTTTAGCATCCAACTCATAATTAACTCTATTATTTTTTGTTCTTCGCGAAGATCCGCAAACGCTTATTCTAAAAGTTAAGGAACAAGCTAGAGCTCAACACGCTCGATCGAGTCAAAATTTATTATTATTCTACCCAGCAGGAAAGTCAAAATTGTGACAAAACACTTATTTTGTTTTTGAAATTTTTAAATTTTTTTCATTTTTTTGGTCTTTTGGTGGTAAAAACGGGATTACGTGAAAACAACGACTGCAGGCACAATCAAATCGAAGATCCCCCTATACTAGAATTAAACATTGTCCTCAATATTTTAAGAAGGGTCTCTACGCAAATCCTAAGCCGTTTATTAAGTATGCTTAAAGATAAACGTTAGTCGATAAGATTTGGATATCGGATTCCCAAAATGAAGCTGAGGATATGAAGCTCTTGTGATCAAAGGACAAAAACCGTGAGCACGAGAGGCTTCAAAATCCGGGCAATCCTGGACATATATCACAAAACACAAAACACGGATAATGGAAGAGGCGAGCCTCCTCACAACAACAAAACACTTATTCATTACTACATATTACTACTACGGATAAGCATGGGTTGCCACCCACGAAGCACTTGTTTAAGGTCACTTAGCTTGACCCAATCCCCCCATACTTGAGCTTTGTCAAGGGGGATAAAATGGGGATGACGAACACCCAAATTAGGAGTGTTGTCTCCATGAATCAACATCGGGCTTTTATGATGAAATAGTTTAGAAGCTTTGAAGCCCCGATGTGATGAAAAAGAAGGAGATTTCTCCTTCGAAGCAAGAACACCGTGATTGAAAACTTTGACCTCATTTTTGGATGAAAATGGGAGTAAAGTATCAATCACGGGGGAAAGAGTAGCAAGAAATCTCGTGGATTCGACTTCAATGCATATCCCCAGATCGTAAATCTTGTTTCTATCTCCGGAAGGAGAAGAAACATCAAGATCGGATCCGAGATCATTATGAGAAGGAATGAAGTCAAAATCCATATGAAGGGTGGGATGG
>BQNB010097389.1:0-20856 GCA_026074375.1 Tanacetum coccineum | reverse complement strand
CTTTATACCCCTACTTCTAGCTCAATGAAATGGATCAAAATGAAAAAAATTGCTCGATATCATCTCAAAACTTGTTGGAGTGGCCTGAATCACATTATCCCAACTAATATGTTATTCAGCCAAAGAACAGAAGTGAAGACTTGCATATAGTTTAGTGATCTACGGGTCAATTCCTGTTATGATCAGATTGCATTTGAGGTTCCCGTTTAAAAAACTGACCAAAGCAAACATGCAAATTTCCACATAGCCCTTAACTCCACACATAAAATAAATATTGCACCAAATGCACGTTTGAATTGGAATGTGAGTTTTAAGCTTTAATAGTAGCCATAACATTTGAAAACATTAGTTGTTTATATTTTACTTCTATAACAGTGCAAGACATTAGTTGGATGGAAATAGAAGTTCTCATTTGCAGTATGACCTGATAACCCGAATCACCCGACCCGAATACCACCCGAACCCGATAACCCGGTTCCTTCTCGGGTCGGGTTTCGGGTAAGTTTTTTAAAACCAAAACCCGACTCAACCCGACCCGATAAGACCCAATAACCCGACCTGATAACACCCCTACTTTTAACTATAAACATTTGATAATATTTCCACACTTATATGTGTAGGAAAATTTGTCACACCCATTATAATCGCATGTAGCAAATTATAGACTTTATAATTTTGCACATTTTAAACCGTGATTATTTAACTTTAAAAATGTGAATAATTCAATTAATTTTTTTGTAGTGAAACTACTAATATCAGGGACAATGACTTGAAGCTAATAATTTAAGATCCAGGCATTATTTAGATGGATTTGTCATTAATAGAAAAAGGACAACACATGAGAGAATGACTAATAGCTAAAAGTTTAGCTTTCATTTCTAGTATGATTGGTTATACAGCAAGTTAACAATATGGTCCATGGACGTGTTTGCATATATATAAATTGTGACCAAAATCATCATGACAAACGCAACCTATAGGTGAGACATATACATGAGTAGAAGTATCTCAATATTATATGTTTGTTATATGAATTTTTCTGATTTATCTTGGAGAATACGTGAACCAAGTATCCTGATACCGACTTGAAAAAAAAGGCGTTGATGTATAAGGTCAATTATCAAGCACCTTTACGAAAGCGCAACACATGTTCCTTTGTTTGCAAGACGTAGATGTAACAATAAAAAGGTGCTGTAATACGTCGCATAAACACCTTGATTTGTAACATATATCAAGTTCAATTATCAAACTAATGAGGCATTATTGAGAAAGACTACCTCCAAATCATTGTTAATTGTCAATTCTAAGATTGGTTCGATGCATCAAACTCTCTTTAATTAAAGATAAATGCCTGTTAAACTTGCACAATTTTGGAAAGAAAAAGTATAAACATTACAGATTTAATTGTAGCAAAACCGTACTTGACTTTTTTTTTTTGGAACGGCGATTCTATTATAAAACTAGAAAGGAGTTAGAAGAAATTACAAAGTAATATTACTTGGGTGCATCCAAGTATTTCAATTAAATTTAGATTTATATCGAGTAAAAAAACCAAGAAAAAGATAATTGAACTAAGTCGTCAAAAAGAAGCTCTCTTCGAGGAAGCTATTCGCCAAAAATTAAGAGATATCGGAAACGCCACAAAAGACACCACATAGCATAGCAATCGCCTTCAAAGACCTCATTTAAACCTTTAGACATCTAAAGATTATTAAACCCTCAAAACCAATCCTAATAAACATGAATGTCAGGATCAACAAGCTCCCACCAACGCATTAATTTACTCCTAACTTGACGTGCCAAGGAACACGAGAAGAAAATATGAGAAGCCGACTCCACGATGCGCTACATAAGAGACAAAGAATAAAAGTCTACTCCTCTAAGTGATAAATTAAACCAATAAAATCGTACTTGACTTATTAATCAATAAATTAAAATTTAATAATTAGTTTGACCTAAAATCTTTTTGTCTTGAACTGCAAATTATTAGAGGATAAATAGGCTCAAGCCTGATTTGTGGGCTTAGTTTCATTCATGTAATCTCCTATATATTGTGATTAATAATAAATCATAACCTACGAGGTTTCATCATTCAACATAGTATCAGAGACCAAACCAACTCCTAAATTTTTTCTCCACAAACAATCTAATCCAAACGATAACCGTCACCCTAGTTTTCATTTAATTCATGGATCAAAATCTAAAGAATGAATTCAAAATCAAACGACCGTGCTAGTCTTGGGAAGATATTTATTGGAGGATTGCCTAAAGAAACTGAATACAATAAATTTAATAAACACTTTGGGAAGTATGGAGATATAAAAGATTCTGTGATAACGAAGAAACGTATGATTGGTCAACCTAGGGGAGTTGGATTTATAACATATGCTAAATTCATTGCTTCCTCTTTGTCCTATGTCCGTGAGCTTGAAGATTTTTAGGGATTAAATTTATCATTAGTTTTATGTTAAAAAATAATTATGGTTTTGTTATTTTAATTTAGTCAGTCGTTGGTATTGCATTGTTATCAGTCTATTAAAATCGATCGTTGGTACGGTTTTGTTACCAGTCGGCTAAAGTCGATCGTTGGTACGGTTTTGTTACCAGTCTACTAGTACTACTTTGTTACCAGTCGACTAAAGTGGATCATTGGTACGGTTTTGGTACCGGTTGACTAAAGTTATGCTTCTATTATGTTAATGTTTTTTTTATTTTCTAGTTTACTATTCTAGTCCGAGCTTTCGCGATTTCGCCGCTCGGACTGCGAGGGAGTATTAGAGGATAAATATGTCCAAGCCCGGTTTGTGGGCTTAGGGTCCATTAAGGTTTCATTCATGTAATCTCCTATATCTTGTGGTCAATAATAAATCATAACCTATGGGGTTTCATTATCTAACATATTAGAGGATAAATAGGCCCAAACCCGGTTTGTGAGCTTAGGGTCCGTTAGGGTTTTATTCATGTAATCTCCTATATATTGTGGTCAATAATAAATCATAACCTACGGGGTTTCATTGTCTAACATGGTATCAGGGCTTTAGGTTAGATCCACCAATAAAAATTTGCTATCTTTCGGTCATCAGCTACATGTCGGTGATCAGAGGGATCCCGTTTTATCTGTTTTTGCTTTATTGTTTTTGCTTAAGTAGTTTTTTTTCATATCCAACTTATAAACCCCATCCCACAAAACCTTAGCCGTCAAAATAAACCTCGTATGTATGTTGAAAAATCAATCAATTAAATTTTTTTTCATTCACAATTTTTTTTTTTTTTTGAGGATTGTTGTCGAGGACACTAGTTGAAAAAAAAAATGGCTAGAGGCTAGAACAAAGAATTCCACGGGAAGTGTAAACAATCAACTCTGGAATTAAAAAACCAATTAGGACATGATCTACTCATACGTAGAATCCCCGACTTGGGATAAAATCCCGCCTAATTTCACCCCCAAGAGTATCTTTTGGAGGTGGTTTTGAATCGAAAGAAACTCTATTCTAGTATCTCCAATTATCCATGTGGCTGTTTGAACAACCACATCTAAAATCTTTATAAGTGTAATAAATATAGGAGGTATATTCAAATAGTTGGAAATAGTAATTATCGGATGGAGAAAGTAGAAAAATATTATTGTGGTGTGATGGGTATAAAGAGACAACACGGTGCAGCTGCACATTTATGGTAGTTCAACAACGAAAACTAGATAATTTTCGTGGTTACGTGCTCGATGTTTTGCAATTGAAAGAGACATAATGAACGTATGTTTGCACAAAAAGTGAGTATAAATATTAAATTTTTTAAAGTGAAGATATGTGATTGATTTTTTCTTAATGTTCAGTTCTAGAGTAATAGGATTATCTGTGTTACGTTCTTTCCATTACCCTATTATAGTACTTGTGGGTTAGCAAATTAGCATTTATAAACATAAAAAAATGAATCATTTTCTCATTGCATGTTACGTTCTTTCCATTACCCTATTATAGTACTTGTCGGTTAGCTAGCTGATATTCTTTTAAAAGAAAACGGCTAATGAATACTATAACATACTAGCAAGAAGCTAGGAAATAATTACAAAGAAATAGAAAGAGGATTACAAAAATTATTAAACAACTCAATCCATTTTAAAGTTGGTAATTTAGCCCTACTCAAAATCCATGTAAACGAATGAAGTTTGATGTCGTAGAAAATCAAGTATTTATTTGATTTTTTGGAAGCAAATATCATCTCGTTACTTGTAATGTTTTGGACCAAAGATTCTTACTCTGTTTGGGGTGCTGGTTTAAGTTTTGGGTTTCGACCTCGATGGCTAGTATTCCTTAGATATCTTTGTTTGCACATGTGGATGTTGGTACTGTGCGTTTGCAATTAATTTAGGTCTTTATATATTTTATTTTGACTGAGGGCGTTTTGCAATTAATTTATGTCATTTAGATATTTTCCTGTTTGTACATTTTCATAGTATCCTGATCAGATGGTAATCGTGGATTACCCAATTCTGGTCTCGTTTAATAGCGAAGGCAGTGTTTAAAAAACGTTACTCTTAAACACTTTTGACAGACACTTAGAGTTCATTAGCGCGCGAATATTAATTCAACAACATCCTGGCCCTGCTTTCAAACCGGCCTGAAAAAGGTTATATTTAATGAGTAACATTCAATCAGGGAACTTGTTAATTAATTAAACAAGCTATTTAACAAATTACGTACAAGTCAAAACTTCTTATAATTTGACTCGTAAGTTTAAGAAAGAAAATTGTTTTAAAAGATGGGTTTAACCAATGCCCTCAGGGTTTTAAGATCGTCTTTTTTTAAAAAGGGTCTTGATGAAGGGGTCTCCAAAGTATTTTTTGTAGTAGTGAAAGGAAAGTTTTTGATGCATTAATGCATCCCTTAAAAGATACAAGTAGACTACTAGATTACCGCTACTACTATACACACTCAAACTTGCCGTATTAGAACTCTTTTAAAACGTAAAATCAAAACTTAAGTTGGAAGCTGCATGTACTGAAATGATAATTTGCATTGGACCACCAACCAGTGGCGGAACCAAGAAGTTAGAGGACGTGGGCAAAAAAAAATTTTGTTGACAAAAGTCGTTGTGCACATTAATATGAAGACATAGATACAAGGGTTTTACATTGTTTGTCTTCGATATGGGAGGCAATTTTATCTTGTGATGGGGTGCACTTTGATAAAATGGTCAATAAAAAACAAAATTTACACTAAAAACCGATTTTATTTGTCGAATCATGGAGGGCGCCCCCCCACCCACACTTAACATATACATCCGCCCCTGCCACCAACACGTACGAATACACAATGTTACTTGTACATTAGAATGTCTGTAATTACTTTACTTTTTCTATGAATATTTAGAATGTGAGGTCATATTTACATCGAAATAAATGGCGTGCACACCAAAAACATACACATGTGTTGTATCATGTACATTACAAATGTGATTTTGAGGTGTTCACGTGAATTTTGGTAGTGTGTATATCAGCTCCCATTTAAAATATAATTTCTAGATAACACTATTTAAAAATGAATTTTAAAATTAAAAATTTGTTTCTAGCTAGTTCAGTATGACATATGAGTATTAAAATTTTGTACTATACCCGATAACAATTATTCTATTTTTTCTTATATATATATTTTTAACATTCATGTGCACTTTTCTTATAATTTTCAGCATGAAAATATCACTTAAAGCATAATTTAATATCATGCACGCGGAAATACAAATTGCTTGGACTGGAGACGGAGTACACGAATTAATAAAAGCCTACTTTGATGATCTAGTTATATTGACCAAATATAGGGTTCAAGTTATATTCTTTCATCACTTCATTCCGAACTTGATGTTTTAGTACTGTGAGTCTTGGAGGTTATGGTCAAATTACTGCACACATAAAGCTTTGTTTATGACTTTCTTTATTTGGTGTTCATCAAACATTTTGTCAGAACTATCTAACATTTATGCTTCCTTAGTACGTGATACACGATAGCTTGCAAATTAAACACATTTTCATGTCAACCAGATGGCCAAGCTCATTATACATAAGCAATCCAATGAGAATAGATATTTTAAAGTACAATATCAACGAAATAATGTTTATTTTTTACTTAGAATTGATGTTACAAATGCATCATCATGTGTATCATATAGGTGTCCTTAAAAATGAAAACCAATGTTAATATTTTTATAACACAGTCTAGATTAAATAACAAATGGATGTAATCATTGGATAACTTGTAGAACTGGTTTATCTGTTTAATTTAAACAACTTAATGATTAGAAAATCTAATTTTAATTATTAGATAAATATCTCAACTATGAAATAACCAAGATTATATTTCATCCACATGTTGGTTGTAATGTTCATTTGAGGTGGATCTATCATCCTCAACTCTTGCTTCCTATATAAAGTGATCAATGTACCATCATATGCACCATTCATCAGTAGTAGCAATAGAGATAAAGGGTAGGATTATTTCATAAACTTAGTTTTGTTATTAATCCGAACAAGATGTTTGGGAACTTGGCTCATCTCACTCTAGCATTTGGCCTTCTTGGTATTCATATACTTCCTTTCTGAATCTGATTCCCATCTTAATCTGAATAAGTGGTCAAGAAGTCTGAATCTAAATGAAATAAAACTGTTTGTTTTGGTAAAAATGTATAAATGTGTTGAACAATATTTGTCCACAATTTAAATATAAAATTATTCTGCTGACTGCATTCGTCTGTTCACCAAAAAATACAGTTCTATATTTATAATCATAAAAAACAAACATTTTTATAATATAATATCAATAGACTCTGTAAAGTAAAAGTATTTAAAAAAACATGCAATCTCAAATCTCATGTTTATTCGACCCAAAAGATAAACATTGTTAGACAGAAGTTTAAATTGAACTTCTTTAAAGCAACGATTAACTAAATGAGTCGCGCTAGAATTAAGATGTATGAGTCCGAAACCGTACCCTTTAATTTGAACAAAATATAAATATAATCTTATACATTCTTTATATAACAAAACATATAGCAATCATGTCATCATTGAAATACTCTTAAACAAAAGATAAAATAAAATCAACAAAACAAACAAACGCAAATCAGACACAAATAAAATCACAGCTAGAACAACACTTAAAGTATAGTCTAGAAACAATTTCTAAGAAACAAACAAAAAAGCGACCAATAAGAGAGTTTAAGAACACCCCCTGTACCCTCCACATCCTTAGTCCAGACGTAAGAGGTTTATAGCTCTTAACTGCTCTTAATGGCCAAAAAAAACAAACGCTCTCTAACAAATCTGAAGTCACCTTTGGGAGATCCATTACTACTTATACTACGCTGCCTCTGAATGCCATGAAAAAAACAAACATCTTAATACTTAAATGTCCGGACCGCTTCTGAATAGGCGTCATATCTAGAACGAGATGCCTGCGTTACATCAGCCGAACACGATGAGGTATTTCTGAAAAAAACAAACCCGGACAAAAACACCGACCTTAGTTTTGTTATTAATCCGAACAAGATGTTTGGGAACTTGGCTCATCTCACTCTAGCATTTGGCCTTCTTGGTATTCATATACTTCCTTCACTCTCTACGTACTCTTTTATTTATACCCCTTAACATTTAATTTGTCAAAGTTTTAAGAAGATTCACGCTGCTATTGTGATAACCATCAGTAATAACTAAAAAAACTAAAGGCACAAACACGTATGTTCGGCCATACTAGAGAAACCAGAGTCTGTTTTCCCGCGGTATTGTTTGCTTAACACAACAATTGGATAGTAATGTTGATTATGACCCCCCTTTTTATCCCGTTTTTTCAATTTTACAGGCACTTTTGATCCTCAATTTATGTAATTTTGTTTCTCGCATTGTAAGCCTTTCCGCCTATATGGTTTTATTATATTTTAGCTTATTATTCTGTGGAATTTAGCGATTTTAGTTCACCTTAATGTGTTTTCCCTTGCTAACCTTTGAGAAACTTTGCATGAAATCCAGTCCAACATTCTATAAGGTGTACAAAAAAAAATCAACCGAAGGGTTTCAGTCTGCACCTTATGTGGTTAGTTTGTTCAGTGCAATGCTTTGGATATATTATGCATTGCTCAAGAGCAATACGATGCTTATCATCACAATCAACTCTGTTGGATGCTTCGTTCAAACCTCCTACATTTCCTTCTTTCTCTTCTACGCTACAAAGCAAGCTAGAGTATGTATTTCTCATTGTTTCCTTTTTTATGTAAACTCTAACAAAAAAGTATCATTACAGCAAATAAAGTGCCAAATGTTCTTATCTATGCAGATTCAAAGCTTGAAATTAATTATGTCGATGATAGTTTTTGGCTTCGGACTGATTGTTGTCCTCACTCAGTTTCTTGCTAGTGGACTTACCCGTGGCCTGATAGTTGGATGGCTTTGCCTTGCATTTTCAATATGTGTTTTCGTAGCACCTTTGGGAGTTTTGGTAAGTATACCTATATAACAGATTAACAAATAGTTTATGTCCCAGATTCAGTTCTCACTCACGTTTCACTAGCTTTGGTGTATAATTAAATAACTATAAAATTACAACAAAAGAAACACTAAGGTATACACAATTCTCAAATATATACATCATGCACGGCCTTTACAGTTCGGGCAACGTGATTTAGGAACCGAAGGAGGCGTGGAGCGATTCATAGCCAATTTTATTTATCCCGTTGCTCTCAAAACAACATGCGTACCATCAATCTGTTATCTGGTTCGTGTTATGTCTTCCTAATCATGAGTGACATTAAATAATGCGCGTGGTACAAGCGGAACCAATGCCAGCAAATTTCTTGCTTAGCAATAAATTATTTTTTTATTTCCCCGCCCCCAAACCCAAAAAAAAACAAAATTCCACCCCCCCCCCCAAAAAAACCACTAATTATTGTACATTGTTCTTGTGAATATTTGTCTTGCAGATTCCAAATATCGGCATTGTGGAGATTCGATACGTCTAGTTGAGGCGCATTGTTTCATAAAACTGATACCTCTCGATCGCATTAATGTACACAGAACACAAAGCCTTTATCGAACATACTACATTCTCGTTCCAAATGTGACAAGGACGGAAAATCTATCAATGATCGACAGAGCAAAAGATACCCGCAATCTAAAGGAAAAGGAAGGAATCACCGAAGATGCTGTGAATACTGAGATAATATTAATCTGTCACTGAATATTCTTCAACGACCGTGGTTCAGAACTATACACGATCAAAAACGGATATGAGAGAGATCCATTGTGTTGCTATTTAACCTAAAGCGTTGACGCCAAATTACGTAGACCAAACATTCACCATATTGAAGTGGGAGCATCGAGACAATATAACATAACTTTAATAGTGATCGATCTCCACAAAACAGACATAGTGTAAATCTACTGGCCAATATCATATCTCCTCTAAGTTTACAAGCTTGCCTTCCTCTCATCTATAATGCGCAGTCTTTTGTTTTTCTACTGTCTCTATCCGACATCTGTAGTGATTTTCTTTAAATCGGAAAGCGTACAGTCACTATATGATTAAAAGTGAATAACGATTCGAACGATACTTTCATCAAATCATAATCGTACTACAATCGGCTAAAGATGGTCATACAAAAAGCAGCCACAAGTAAAGCTGATGTAGAATGTATCACTATAGACATGAATCTCAAAATCTCAATATAGACAAGTATTCGTTCAAAACTTAGCACTTGTATATTGTAAATATTTCTGTAATTGTACAATGTGGCAACAATTGCATTATAAGGGCGAGACAAGCCGGTGGGATATTTGATGTCACTTCAGATTAATGATTGGTGTAGTCATGTCCCCAAGATCTTTGGGATCTTACTACTACCAAAAAAAATTTATTGTATCATTATTATCTCATATGCATGTTTCGTTAAGAACTTAAGACGACAGAATACAAAACTACAGTAACATACACATAATATTGCGTGTTCAATGGATAAATTTTAAAAGGGCTACGAGTAAACCTGCTTTTTTAGGCACACTAAAAAGATTATATGCTTCATCATAATAATAAGAGTGAAATTACGATATTTTTGACAGGACAATCGATATTTATCTTCTAACATCGGAAAGAGAAGGGACATAAAAGCACAATTTGGAATATCAAATATAACAACAGACGCGCGTCACAACGTTACCAGCATTCTCCTTATACACACTTACAGAAGTTTACACAACAACAGTGGGAGCAAAGGGCCGTCCCGGGACGATTTGGAAACGGTCCCGTGCGTGTATTTTACGCTCTACTTCTCAAAAAATTACATGGATAAAAAATTAAATAAATAGTTTTAGGTGTAAAAACGATGACATCACATTAACTTTCGGTGCATTTATACATCTTGCACAGTTACTTTGTACAATGTTTATTGTATTTTTGATTCTGCTACTGACGAGTGCTGCTTTACAGAAGCCACACACGACTTTCTTCTTTTTAGTAATAACAGTATCACAATTATACACAGGTCGCTTTACACACTCCTTTACAAACAAAAAAACACAAGGTCTAGTTTTATAAGTCTACACGATTGTGTAAAAATTTTAGTATTCGCACAGCGCATAGTGCGTCACTCTAGTAATATTACCATGTAATAATATCCGAGACGAAAAGAGAATCTGAGCCACGACAAATACAAAGTACAAAACAGACAGAAAATATATAAAGTCTTTTTAGTCACGCTATATTCTATAGTATTGATTTATTTGTGTTTTTTTGTTTTTTGTATTTTTTGTAAATATGGGCTTTGAGTTTACTTTACACCTTTTGAACCGCAATAGGAACAAGGGTCTAAGTTATATATTCTAAAAGCAAAGGTTAAATCTAAACTTAAAAAATAATAAGTAAGACAATTGAAAATTGAGGGGCCTACATATAATATTTTACCCATAGCTTTAGGTCATCTTCCCCACCCAAATTTACATCTCATCTTCCTCCATCTGACTCCAGGTCTGCCAAGCATTTTTTCTTCATGTTATAAGAATTTAATACTTCACCCCAGGTCATTTCTTAACGAGATTAACTCCTCCAAACAATATTTTATACTTATATTGAAGCTTTATAAATCTGAGGCCCCGCGAAAAAAGAGGCCCTGTGCGGTTGCCCTTTCTGCACATGCTTAAATCCGGCCCTGTATAGGAGTATTAGACGATTACCCGCACATAACAACGACGGTGTATAATAGATTCGTTGAAGTAAGGGACGAAGGTCCAACATAGAGTCCAACACAACATACCAATGCGTCATCAGATTCTCTAGCAACCACATGTGCTTCCTTCATCTTTGGAGTTATGGGTTGAGTACACTGATTCTTGAAAGTGGCCTTTCTGGTTTAATTTCAACAGGTGACATCATGCTTGTTGTTCGACTGACCTCTCTTGATTTGATATACCTTTGTTTTGCTTCTTCCCTTTGTCTTCCTTGTGCCCGTGCCTCTGTCTTCTTCACTTAAAAAATAGTTTGAGTGCTCTCCATATGTCTTCTGAGGGTTATCTTCTTCAATAATTAAATCATGAATGCTGTCAAACGTAAGCTTAGCAGTTCCAGTTGAAACACTAACGGTTGAAATAGTGCCTCACTAGCTTTCAGTCAATGAAGAAGGTAATAACAGAGCATGTATTTCATCATCGAACGTATTATCAACTGACATCAATAGTGCTAGGACCGAATTATAATCGTTCACATGATTAGCAGTAGAGCCTCCTTCCTTAATTTTTGTATTCACCAATTGTCGAATGTAATATACCTTATTCGACACTCTAGATTTCTCGTACAAGTTAGATAAAGCATGTATCAGGATGTATGTCGTCTTCTCCTCTACAATGTCGTAGGATACGTTTTTCACCATTCACCAAGGATAACTTGACCACACCCAGAGCCTACGTATATAGCACAATCCAATCTTCAACCGAAGACTTTATGCCTATAGGTTTGGATTTTCCCAAAGGCTCGTGAAGCTTCTTATGGTATAGATAATCCTTGATCTTCATCTTCCATAACCCGAAATCATAACCATCAAACTTATTGATCTTTATCTACCCGTCTTCTATAATTTTATCGTCACCAAAGATCTGATACCACTTTGTAGGGTATATAGCAGGTGCAATTCTAACTTGAAGGATACGACGTATGCACAATCTGGTGATACGTCGTATTAAATTGCTTACTAGAATTCAATGAACTACACGTATCAAGATGAATACGTCGTATCACTATTGGTGCAACGTATTGAAAGCATACACCGTATTCACTCATTGATGCAATACGTCGTATTGAAGGCAAGAGTCAACATTTACTAGTTAAATAAAGAAATACATGGACTTCATGCACACGTCACTATACATCGTGTTCATCATTGGTGATACGTCGTATCGGGTTTTTCATAGACCTTATAAATTGAGGTCATTAGCTCGGGTTTTAAACATGTTTTTCTCTCATTCTAAAACCCTAAAACGACAGAAGACCCTCAAGAACACCACAAAAAGCCAAGATCAAGTAGGAGAATGTTTTTCATATCATCCAATCGTAGTTAATCATTTGGTTTGTATTTCTAAATTCATTATGGATTAACACCCTTTGGTGCTAGCCGAGTTATGAATATTGTGTCTTTTTAATTCCATGTTTACTTTGATTTAGTGTGTTTTTGAATTTTGGATAATCTTATAGATGTTAATCGCTTAAAATAATATACTCGTTTACATGCTTATTACAACTAAATCTATTTTCAGATCACTTGTTAGGAGATTGCCGACCTTCTTACTTCTAATCTTTATCAAAATAGGTAGGGTCGGTAACCACATTACAAAGATTCTTCACCGAATTTCTTTATTAGGACTAGAGGTGGACTACGGTTAGACCGAACGTAACTAAGGCATGTAAGTTAGTATAAGTTCTTTTTAAAAGTGGACCAAGTCATAGGAAGTAGGTGTATAAAAGAGGAACCCTTACCAACACACCCTTGATTACGTTAGTCAATCCATTTATAGATCGAGTAATGGATAAATGAACGAGGAACGCGATAGATAGATCACTTAAGGTTAGTTTAAAAGCGTAATGTGTAGCGTTATTATAAGCTCTTAGCGACTTACGAGATCCTAGCATCTACACTAACGTACAACACAAGCTGATGGTATGGGTTGACAAATTATGAGGTAGGCTCCCGAATGGTAGAGATATACACTATAGAATAAGATAACTATGGCCATCTGGCCTTATTTACTAAGTACCTATCACCAACCTAAACAATCTAGATCATTGAACTTAAGTAAACGGGAGTTAGAAATACATGGTAGGATTAACTCGGCTAGCACACTTTCCATCACTTCATTATAAACAAACCATTTTATTGCTTTCTTAGTATAATTTATTTTAATTACTTAAAACATGATCGTGACAACCTATCAAGTTGAACACCTTTTAAAACATGAGAACCTTTAGGAAAACTTTAGTTCACCCACTCCTTGCGAACGACGCGTACTTTTCATTTCACTAGTTAAAACACACTCTGTGTGTATGCGGGGTATTTTAATATTTAAGTATATAATATTTAATTGATTGCATTGACTTTTATATGTGAAGGGTATTTTAGTCATATAACATTACTCATTTTTTAAGTATATAATTTTTAATAAATGTGTTTTCGTTATATATATATAGTATAAATCCTACTACTACACCTATTGTTAAAAAAATTGATAAGCTTGAAAGACTAATTATTCATGGAAAACTTACACTTGTGGATGATGAGGGTAGACCTCTAGAAAAGGTTGATTATTCGGGTGATCATGATAGTGAGGTTGAAGTTGAAGCAGTTGATAATGAAATGGAAAATTTTCTAGCTTCAAAGAGGGTTGGCTATGGTACTAATAGTTTGCTGGAACAATAGAGTGAAACTTATGATAATGCTGATTACGATTACGACCTATACGATGATGATATGTGATGAGGTGTCATTTTATACACTTTTTTGGGGTCGTTTAACCCCCTAAATCATGCATTTATGCCCAAAATAGGTACTTAATCGTTCCTTTTCAGGTATTTCTCATTTGGAGGGCATTATTTGTAAATGATAGTGTACATCGTGCCCCACCTAAGGCCTCCATTAGCGACCAAGAAAACTCTCTCAAGGACTACGACTGTTCACTAATGTGTGTTTCTCTCAAGATAATGTTCTCAACGGACTGGGTCACGAGGCGTAACATAATCACAACATGACGGCGCTCACAACGAAGTCTAAGACGGCGTCATCAAATTTCACGTCGCGTCAGAGCCAGACCCCATCCATTATCTTGAATATTCTCTTCATGATGCGTCGTATGATTAATCGCGCGCTGTGTGTAAGGTGTAGAATACACTTATCTGTTTGTACCTAAAATAACCCCCCCCAATTAAACCCAAAAAGACTAAATGGCAAAAATATGTTGTATTTGTGTTTGCTGTGAGCAGGTAGTATAAACTCAAAATGACAAGAAAGCAGTCAAAAAACGAGGCAAGTAGCAAGACACCGAGACCAGAAGAGTACAAAGCCAAAGCCAGAAAAGCCAAGCCTCAGTCAAAATCAGCCAAAGATGGTCAACAAAAGTCAACAAGACCCACAATATTCCATTTTAACTCTCTAAGTTTCACAAAAGTCCAAGAATAGCCCCTCTCCTCTTAATGGGCCTTAAAAACCCAAATGGGCCATACCCGGATCCTAAAGCCCAAAACATTAGCCCACTTCCCTTTTATAACAACCACAAGGGCTAAACATGCACTTTTTGAAAGTTATTTATAACTAGAAAATAAGAAAAGGAAGACAAGGGCCAAATGTGTAAAATCCCAAACCTATAACAGTTTATAACTGTCAAAAATAGGCGCGAAACTAGTTACTATTCATCCATCGTCCCCCGTTTTTACCTAGGGTCAAAATCAAAGGGCTTTTTGGAATTGATGGGCAAGGAAGTCTATTCAAGTGCTCTACAACCAAATGGCAGGGATAGTTCAGTCAAATCAAGAGCGCATCATGTGTGTGTCTACTTAGAAGCATAGAGCACATATGCGGATTTGATGAAAAGCACTATGAATTCATATGTGGTTTTTGTAGCTAAATCATCTTCAGATGTATGAGAACTAGTCTCACTATATTGTGCAGGCAGTTCAATAGGAATGTATACTGCTGGCTAGTTCTGATAATTGTGTCTACTATTTAATCTCATTCGGTTTGCGTCTACCGTAACATAGATCTATAATGATGTAGATTGAGTAATTGGAAGGCAAGATGATTGGTATTATGATTGATGATGAGCAATGAGCAATGAGGATAGTTATTCTTCTCTGTGAAAAGGCTACTAATATGCACACTCACATTCTCACTCACACAAATATCTAGGTTTTTAGTAATTTTTTAGTTAGCTTAATTTCGTATTTTTACTTAAAATCGATTTGTATTCTTTTTAATGTAATGTATCATTTCTTTAATTAATGAAATTCGTTTTTCTAAATCTCTCCAAGTTCTTTTTCATAAAGCTCTCAATAATAAGACTAAATTCTGTCTCAATGATAAGCTATTAAGCTCCTTTAAAGCTCACTTTCAGTTCTTTAAGCTGAAATAGAGCTTATTCAATTCAGTATTAATCTTACCTAAAACCCTATAAATCAGTTTTAAATCTACATGGCATATTATTGGATTAGAGGCTTTTGGAATGGGATCTTAACTTGGAAGAGATCCCCAGGGACTTTACCTAGCTTATCCAATAGTAGGGGGGTGGGGGGGGGGGAGCTTGTAGCTGCTTTATTGGTCCTCTTGTTTAGCTAGAGGAGTTTTGTAAGTTTCTCTTTCATTTCTTTATAATTTTAGCATTTAAATAGTAGATATATTGCTTTACTATATTTAGATCTGCTTATTTGCTTATTTTCTTTGATTATAGTGGCTTTATTGAGTTGTTATCTAGCTAAATCAATATTTAGTTGTTTATCTGTTTTCAATTTTCTTAGTTTTTAATTAATAGATTTTCATATTAATTGATCTAAAAACCGACTTAAAAAACCAAAAATATAGTAAAATAGCTTAAGTCTTAGATTATTGCTTATCTAGTTATTAATTCATGCTTATTAAAGTTGTTTTAATCTATTAATTATCTGGTATTAAGCACTTGTTTTCTAGATTTCAAATTTAGTAGCTTAATCTATAAAGTCTCTAGTGTTAAAAGGGAGTTTGGTTTAAAGCCATTTTGATACCTCCAAAGTTCAAAGTTGTTTTTGAGAAATTGTTTTTTAAGTCAGCTTAGGTATTTTCATTTAAATCATTAGTGCAGAAGATGTTTTGCGCTATTAGATGTTTAATTTTCAGTTTTTGCTAAAAATCTTATGGTTATTTATACTTTGGTTTTTTTACACCAGGGCATTTTGTCTTAGACTTTTGGCTGTGGAAATTTGATCTAAACCCTCAAAGGCTCAGATCTTTCTTGCTCTTTGTTTCAACACTCTAGTAGAGTGTGTTTAAACTCAGGATTTCCCTTAGGAAGCCTGCACTTTTGAGTTGCACTTGTGCAAAGTGTACCAGTACTAACTAAAAGTTAGTACTGCTGTCACTTTTGGCTTAAGATTAGGCCAAGTAATCTTAGGACTTAGCTTTTCAAATTAAGGTAGTATATAGTTTAGAAGTAGCTTAATATAGATTAGGTAATAGATTTAGATTTATTGCTTATTAGTTAGCTTAAGTTGCTGCCAAAATCCACCAAAGTGCACCAGTACTAACTAAAAGTTAGTACTGCTGACACAAGTTAGTACTGCTACCTTTGGCTTAACTTTTAGTTAAGTAAGAATAGGATTTAGGGTCTTAGATTCAAGTAATATTAAGTCTAGTTACAGCTTATTATAAATTTAATCTTAGTTTACATTTTGATCAGCATTATTCGTCTTAGCTTACATTTTGCTGTAATAAGTCATAATTAAAGCATGGAAAAACATCACAAAAAAGTAGGAACTTAAGTAGAATCTTTATTTGTTAATTTAGCTACATGTGTCTAGATTTTATTAGACTTATCATAGATGATCATAGTATTTTAATAAGATCCATTCCTATGTTTTTAGAGTATAGTTTACTTTTAAAAGTTTCTTTTCTTAGCTTATTTGGAATATGAGTTACTTGCTTATTTCCTGAGTTTGCTTGTTTCATGCTTAAGTTCATTAGTTTAAAAGTACTTCTAGCTTAGTTTTCTTTGCATTTATAGATTAAGCTCATCAAAAGCTCATTAGAACTTCTTTCCTTTTACATTTTGAACTAGTGTTGAGTTTTTTATAGCTTATTTTCTAAAAACAAGGGTTAAACCCCACTTTCTGAGGTCAGCTGAAAAATAAGCTCTTATTGAGCTTAATTGTGGCTTTTAGGTATAAGTCCTTTCAATAAAGTTGTTCTCCTCAAGCTGTTCTACAACTTCTCTCTTTTAAGTTTTTCCTAAAAAACACTTTTAGATCTCACCTTGTTTTAAGGCTATTTTGGACTTTGGTTGTTATCGGGGTAGGACCTCAGGGACCATTCTTGTAATTTTTCTGTTTTAGTTGTTCCTTAGTTAATCCTTACCCGTTAAGTGTTTTAACCCCGTTAGTCCTTAAGACTCTTTCACAGATAGTCCCTAAGTTAGTTCTTAATTAGTTTTATTTAGTTTTAATTAATAATTAGGGTTAGTTTTAATTAGTTTAATTAAACTTTTATAAAAAGATAAAAATTAGGGCTTTTATTTTTAGAAAATTTCTGCACAATTTCTTTAATTAGTGTAATTTTTATAAAAATTTTAGGACTTTATTTTTAAGAGATTTATAATTTTTATAGTTTTTTAATTAGTTCAAATTTTAGAAAAACAATATCTTTTAATCTAAAAAGCTTAAAAAATGTTTTTCTTTTTCCTAAAATCTTCTTTTGTCTTATTTTAGGTTTATAATTTTAGTTTACATTTTTAGGATTAAAATTTAGTTTATTTGCTTAATAGTCGCATTTTATTTCCGTATTTGTTTAATTGTTCAAATTGTTTTTAATTGTTAATTTTAATTGTAGATTTAGATTATCAAATCATCCATTTGCTTTATTCAAAATCCAGAATACTACAGCTAATCGAGGTTTTCAATTTCAACTAGTCTTTTGGGATAACGACCGGGTGTTCATAACTTTACCCCGGTTTTATATACTTATTATATATTTTATTATATATATATTTGAGCTGTGAATTTTATCAAGGGTGTTAAAGGTGAATAGTTGGAATTTACCTAAGTAGTATTATTATTATATATTTTATAGGTACGTAAAACTGCAATCAGTTTTTGGCGCCGTTGCCGGGGACTAGTGTTTAAGATTCCTACGTTTTGTGTTTGTTGATTTGGTTTGAAGATCCTTTCACCCTCGAAAGTTTCATTCTTGTTTTATAATTCAAAAATCAAAAAAAATCATAAAATATAAAAAGTAAAAATATTTTCCTTTTCTTTTTAGTATAAGTAAAAGATAAAAAAATATAAAAAAAATCAAAAATATAAAAAAAATCTTCCTTTTTAATTAAGAAATAAAAATCACCAATTGGTAAAAATACCAAAATATAACATTCTCAACGGAGGTGTTATCATTTCAATTTCCGGTGAACTTGTTGGTTCCCAAATCGTAATCAAAGATTTAACACTTGCCATTTGTGTCTCTACGAAGTACGGCTCACCTTGAAAAGCAATTTTCAAGAGCTACCGTGAAGTAGTTGATTATTTGGTTTAAGTCTCTTTCGTGTAACCGTTAAAATTCATTGCTAAAAAAAATAGTGTAAAGTTTTGCTTTTTAATTTTTAGTTTTTCTTTTTATGCGCACTCGTTCGCAATCTCGAAGACGTCGACAACTCAAACTCTTCCGGTTGTTGAGAATTTTGAACCAATTGTTGAACAAAACATTGTTGCAATGGCCGACAATCGAACGATGGCCCAAATGTTACAAGCACCCATCGAAGGGTATGAAGATGCAAATGTTTTCACCACCGATCAATGCTAACAATTTCGAGTTTAAGCAACCTTTAATCTATCTTGTGCAAAGTAATAAGTTTACGGGTAGACAAGACCCTCACAATCACCTTCGCTTTTTCAACAAAGTCACTTCAACGTTTAGACATCCCGAAGTCCTAACACTATTCGATAAAGCTTTTGCTTTTTGCCCCTTTTCTCCTAGACGGTGAAGCCCGAAATGGTTAGAGACAAGGAACCTCCCTAGATCCATTCTCACATGGGACGACCTTGTTTCAAAATTCCATAAACCAAATCTTCCCACCATCAAAAACAACATACTAACTTACCTTAGGAACAAAATCACCAATTTTTTCCAAAGAACCAAAACGAAACCTTCAATGAATCATAAGAGGAGCGTTTTAAAGACTCCTTCGTCAATGTCCTGCCCAACCATGCTTCTCGAACTAATACCAACTCGATACATTTTTACAAATCTTATGAATACAAACAACGATCGCGGGGGGGGGAGGACCGCCTTAGATCCTCCGCAGGAGCAATTTCTAAGACAAGATGCTCTCAAGAAGGATAGCGATTATTGAAAGAAAGTCAAAAGGGTTTCGTTACTCAAGAAGTCGTGCTAGTGATTCAAGAGTGAGTACGGATGCTCCTCTTTCTAATTCTTCACCTTCTAATAATTCTTTCGATATGCAACAAATAGCCGCTTCTCTTGAGGATAAGATGACTATTAAGATGAAACAAATGATGAATGAAATGAAAGCTTTAGTTGTTACTACTCCCGCACCCATCAAAGCGGTTGAGGAAGTATGTGTTACATGTGGATCAAATCACAATTTTAACCATTGTCCGTTAACTCGAGGTGGAAACGATTTTCCCGTTTTTCATGACAACATCCAACAATTTCAACAAACCGCAGCCGTTGGTAATTTTCTTCAAAGAAACCAACCTTCCAATTTGGCAAACCAAATGAGACCACCGGGTTTCAATCAACCGAATGTTCAAAACAACCAAAACCGATATCAAGGAAACAATTTCAATTCGAATCAAAACCGTGGAGGAAATTTCAACCAAAACCGCCAAAACAATCAAGGAGCCGTTTATCAAGCCCCACCATACCAACCACCAACAAATCAACCTTTGGTTAATCAAGCTTTACCTCCCGTTTCACAAATTCAAGGTGTGTCTAAAACGGATTTTGAAAGTTATGCTAAACAAGATGATTTTCAGAAAATGATGCTCAGTTTCATGCAAAGCTATCACACCAACCAACCTTCAAGTTCAAGTTCTTTACCAAGCAATACCATTCCAAATCCAAGAAATGAAGCTAAGGCAATTACGACTCGTAGTGGTGATTCATACGATGGACCTCCGATTCCACCGCCGATGGTGGAAAAGGAAAGTGAGGTGACAAAGGATACGGAGCTACTTAGCACCGAAGACATCCAACCTCCTCCATTAGTCCAAGAACAAACCGAAGACAAAGAATCAATCGAAGAGCCTTCTTTCGTTGCTAACAAAGCCAAACCTAATTTGCCTTACCCGTCGAGACTCAACAAACAAAAGATTCGTGAAAAAGATGACATTCTTTCTTCAAAGTTTATGGAAATCTTTCGAAACCTTCATTTTGAGCTTAGTTTCGCGGATGCTCTCATCCATATGCCAAAGTTTGCGTCAATGTTTAAAAAGATGTTGAATAACAAAGACAAGTTGATCGAATTGACCAAAACGCCTTTGAATGAAAATTGTAGTGCGGTTGTCCTTAAAAATCTTCCGGAAAAGCTAGGTGACCCAGGCCAATTTCTAATTCCTTGTGATTTTTCAGAATTTGATAATTATCTAG
>BQNB010097388.1:9691-25397 GCA_026074375.1 Tanacetum coccineum | reverse complement strand
TGAAATACCAATTCATTAAAATTTGACATGAAAAATTCCATAGGGAGAAAAATTATACCACGATATTGCATGAATTTAGATTCTGATAGCTCTCCTTCAACAGTATATGTGGGATGCCAATATTTATTAAAACTTGACATTGGAATGAAGAATTGATATGACACCACAAAATGTTGAAGACGGAGTGAGATGCCTTAGTGAACAATGTATATTATTAATTGACATTAAGTTTCCACATTTTAATTTCACAAGTGTTTGGATACCATAAAAAATTGACATTTAGGAGATGTTATCCACACTTAAAAGGATTTGTTTTAAAAAGCCTCCTCCTCAGATAATTGATTCACATAAATGAATTTCTCGTTACTACAATTCTTCTAATCTTATTCGAGGAAGAGAGTGTTAAACACAAACAAATTTTAACTAACACCACTTTATATGGAAAAGATACACAAATTATATTGTAGACAATTTTGACATTGAAAGTTCTTTTTGAAAAATTATGTTCAACGATTTTAAAAACACATGATAGAAGACTTCTCTTTTATTTTAGAGTAAGCGCACTGAAGCGTACACTTCCCTATTACATTCGGGACCGAGTTATGCACTGAAATGTACATAAGTCATAGAGAAAAATTTAGAAATGACATGTTTTGAAAGCATTTGAAACTCTCGCTCGAACTTCATTTACACGCCCGTGTCGATGTTAATCAACATTTCTAGGTACGTAAATGTTATCGATTCCAAGAGACATGTCGAGAAGATTCTTTTTGGTATTTTTGAAATTTTTCTGATTTTATATTTTGTTTTTCTAGGTTTTATATTTTTATATTTTCTTTTTGTTGTTTTATATTTTTGTATTATTATTTTTTCAAAATTTTTATAAATCAAAAATAAAGAGAGAATAAAAATATTTACAAATAGAAGTTTCCATTAGCAGTGATAGTTGTGGCTAGAGTTGAAGTGGATGATGTTGAATCAGGTTGTTGTTGACGTTTATTTGATGCATCAGTAGTAGTGACAGCGGAAGACTTTAAAACAACTTGATTTTCTCCATTGAAATATTCGTCGAACAAAGGACCGAATAGCAAATCCAGCTCATTTGACGTTTTTACTGTCTCAGCTGCTTGATGAACTTCTGTTGACATTTTGGTGCGAGGCTTGAACCGTTTTGTTCAAACGTAGTTTGACATTGAGGTTCGAGGCTTGATCTGTTGTGATCAAACGTCATCTTTCTGTATCATCATCTGTGAATCCACTTTGACAATGGTTTCTGAGATATCAGCCTTTTCAGCAACCATACTCTGAGATTTTTCTTGTTGATATTACATAAGGTACCTGCACTTAAATCAAGACTTTGTTTCTTCTGAATATTGATTGATGTACATGCACTTACATCCAGAGTTTGTTTGCATTCATGAATATGAGGGATATCTACATTTGAACCATGTGGGGGTTCACTGTCAACCTTGCTTGTGCAAGAGTCGAATAACTTTCCTGTAGGAATCCACCTAAGACCAACAGATTTGAAAATTCTACCTGTGGGTTTCCACCTAAGATCAGATCTAGGAGATGTTTTCTCATACACAGCGGAAGTCTTACTAGGAGAAAACCTATGTCCTATAAAGATCTGCCTACCAGGTTTCTGAGTATGACTCTTTTGATCTATGGGTTTGCGACTGTTTGTGGTCTTATTGGATTCAGTCTTAGCACGTGAATTTACTTCCTTCAGGAGTTTTGTTATACAAGCATCATGATTTACATTAAAGACACACTTATGACATGTAGAACAAACACAGTTTTTGGAATCTGAAAAAAAGAACTAGAACTCTTAGAGTGATATGCTTTGGGCACAACCATTATCGTAACGCGACTACTCTTAGATACAGGCAAACTCCTAGATGTTTGATTGTTGCTCCTAGGGTTTGGTTTTCTATCATCAGTAGTGGTTTGAATTCTCGTAGAAGTAGTCACACTAGTTGTTGTGTTCCTATCTCTTTCTTGTATCTTTTTCTTAGCTACATCTAGATAGTGATTATGAACCATGTCATTTGAACTAAATCTTGGCATGTTCTTAGAACTATTCCTAGATGAGCTAGATGCAATCATGTGATCAGGTTTTGCAAAGGTGGATTCTGTTTTCTTAGGCAAATAATGTTGAGTGACTGGTTTTGACAAATTCTTGTTCACATCAACTTGGGAGGCAAACCATTGTTTTGACATTTGAGCCCTTGCAGATTTAAACGCATTCGGTTGTCTAACAACTGATTGGTTTCTTAGTGATGGTAACACCGGTTTCCCCAAGACTGATGTTTTATCAAACTTAGTATCTTGAATTGAGTTTGTACCTCAGCATTATTAGCAAGCAAAGAAGTTTGTATTTTTCTATGTCTTATCTCTGTTACATTTAATTGAATCAATAACAAATCTATGTAATGTTTTGTACGTCTCAATTTTCCTTATTTAAATGCTCATTCTCTGTAAGTAATTTAGCCACACTATGTTCTAATTCGATGTTTATTGTTTCATAAGCATCTATTTCTTTTTTAATCTTGGCTTTATTACGTGTATCATTCAAAATGTGACCATGTTGCCCCGATTTTAAAGCTTGATTTTGATATTTAAGTTCAAGAGCAATACTATGTGCTTCAATTCTTGAAAAACCTTTTTTAAATTGGGCAACGGACTTTTTGAGAAAAATATTTTATGATCGAGAGATTGTAGAAATTTAGTTGTTGTTATCAGGTGATGAATTAAGCAAAGGACTTTTAACATGACATTTTTCAGTATATTGGTCAACCCCACCTTCATGATTTTAGGTTGCTCAGTATGTTGTTGTCCTGTAGCAAAGATATTACATTCAGTAGTCAATTGTACCTCAGCCATCGGCTCTTCGTCATATATGGGTTCTGATTCTGCATCATAGCTCTGAATCCATTCTTTTGACTGCTGCTGTCATCTTTGCGATACTAATTCTGTTCACTACTTTCTGTGAACAAACAATAGTAGCATCTGACTGCTGTTACCATATCAATCTTACTCATTGCGTCTGATTGTCTTTTATTCACCCTTATATCATATTGTCTTTGATGACGTGTTCTTTCAGCATCAGACTTCTTAACATTACCCATGTGTTGAAGTAACGTGTCCTGAATTGTTTAACTTCGATTCTAGTGTATTCAGCAAAACACTTTTCTATCATTAGATTGTCATAATCAAGAAAACTGTGAATGATGCGTTTCTGAAACTGTCTGTTAAACCAGGTTATAAGTACAACCAAGGTTATAAATAGCTTGAAACGTGACGTAGCGGCATAGTCAAGCCTCAAGCTTTAGCGTGAGGCGTAGCGACATGGCGTTTTTAAGGCGACAAAAAATATTTATAGATTATATCATAGTTTAGAATAATATGAGTAGTAAATATTATTAAATTCAAGCATCAATCCAAAATATTAGTAAATCCAAGCATAAATCTTAAATTTTAGAAAATCCCTTAAACACTTTAAAAAAACTCGCCACGCTATGCGCTATAGCGCGCTTTATCACGCTATATGACGCTATATTGCACGCCACGCCTAAAGACGACGCCTTGACTTGTTTCGTAACATGGAGGTCACGCTTCGCGCTATGGCGCCGCTATAGCGCGCTATTTAGAACCCTGCGTACAACCCATGGACAAACAATGAAAAAAATGGTCTTTATGAGGGCAAGGCGGCTGTGGTTAGGAGAATTTCAAAGAGTGGACATACCCTTCAACATTTCATAAAAGATATAAGGACTTCAACATCTGCTGCTTCTGGGATTATCCAGTTCTTTGGATGGAAAAAAGTAGGCAATCACTATCTTCTAGCTTATGAAAGATTCCTATGGGACTTGCAAAGTTATGACAAACAACACACATTTAAATTTGAGATCATGAGGTATTTTGACATTTTCTATAATTTTTTTTGTTAAATTGAGTTTTTTAACCTAGTAAATCCAAGTTCTTGAGAGAATGCTTTCTCTTGAAGATAGGCATGTTACCGAAATCTGTTAAAGTTTTTCTATGAGAAACTTGAGTTTGTGACTTAATTTGCTCGAAGACTGTTCATGCCTTTAATTCTTGAAAGTTGTGTCTTTTCTTGAACTGTAGAAGTTGAAACACAAGAAACGGAGTGATTCTGAGAACCATGATGTGATTGAGTTCGCAAATTGGTATTTGATTGGGGGGGGAAGCGGGGGAGAGAGGGGGATGAATTTTGGGGTGAGGGTTTATTGATCATAATTTTATGCAAGTGTGATTGTATTGTGGGGAGATAGAATGCAATTAACTCCATGGGATTTTACAACTCTATGATTAAAACCGAGAAGGAAAAAGTTTACTTGTCGGGATTTTACAAAATCAATAGAAAAACCATGAAATTAAAATTGACATATTTCGCTTGAGAGATTGCATGTTTCGCTTGAAAAATGAAAGTTGCATGTTTCGCTTAAACTTCTAAACATATTTCGCTTGGCAAGTAACTGTCATATTTCGCTTGTCCATAACATATTTCGCTTGGCAATTAACTTTCATATTTCGCTTGGCAATTAACATATTTCGCTTGACAGTTTAACATGTTTCGCTTTGACGGTTTAACATATTTCGCTTCTCATTTTTTTTAACATATTTCGCTTCAAATTAAACCTGCATGTTTTGCTTGGATATCAAACGTACATATTCCGCTTGAAATTACACCTACGTATTTCGTTTGAATATCAAACGTACATATTCCGCTTAAACAATAACGTACATATTCCGCTTGACCTGTGTCACATATTCCGCTTGTAGTCACTTTCGGTTGAAGGACCGCTTTCACAAACAAACAGTTGAGTCCGCTTAATGTTGTGAAGCAAAAATTTGGGATCTATGTTCCCTTAATCTTGACCGGTGTGGACCACAAATAAGAAAAGAGAAACCACAAATAAGCCCCGAAATAAGCTTGAAATAAGCTCGGTATAAGCTCGAAATAAGCTAGGAATGAGCTCGAAATTAGCAACAAAAGTTTTAGAGAACTAAGAAACTAGTTTTAAGATCAAACAAATAGGACGTGACTCTTGTGACTCATCTAAATCGAGTCCAACAAACCACGTCGAGAAGAAAAAAGAAGAAAAATAAGCCGATTCTTAAATAAGCTTAAAAAGAAGTCTTATAGCTTATCTAAGACATGATTTTGCTACTAAATAAGCTTAATAGCAAGTAGAGTAAGGAGATAAGAGGCTTAACAATCTAAAAAAACCACAAGCTCTTGTGCCGTGAGCTTTTAAACCCAAATAAGCCACGAAATAACTAATTAAACCACAAGAATCGAACACTAAACACCCCTTGGCGAGTGATACCACATGTTATCCCTAAATATTAATCCTTTCACAACAATAAGCAAACCCAAATAAGCTTTATATAAGCCGAAAATAAGAAGAAAAGAAAGGAAGAAAAGAAAACTTGGAATATTAGATTAAGAGAGAGAAATGGTGAGTTACAAGTGAACAAATGTAACCAACACCCTCTCCATGTGTGGAAAGGGATTCTTTTATACCCCTAGCCATCTAGTTGGCGTGTGGGCTTTTCTACTTAGGCCAGGCTTGGCTAAACTTGGGCTTTGAGCCCGAAACACGAACAATATTAGATTACAATCCAAGCCCGTTGAACCCGACTAGCCTATTACTTTACAAACCACAATTGACTTAAAGACGATAGCATTCTTGTTTGACTTAATAAATTAAAGCTAACAATCATCCCCCAATGTTGAGAGCTCTTTCTTCAACTCCTCCGTACCACCGATAACATTCTAGTACATTTGCCTTGTTTTAATCATTATCTCCCTGACTTTAAAGATGAGACTTTGACGTGTTTATGATTTGCCTTGTTTTGTCTTGTCTTGTTTGTAATGGCTTTGTGTCATTCATGCTTTAAAGATCTTGATCTTGAGCCTTTATCTTTTGATTTGAGTTTTCTTGAGATCGTTATCTTGCATCATCTCCTTGACTTGAATCATCTTGATTTGACTTCCTTGATCAACTTGTGCTCTTGACCAACATGCTCATACTTGTTACATTCTTGTTTGACATATGTGATTATAAGTCTAACAATCTTCCCCAAATAGACTATTCTTTATTTGACTTTGAGGCTCTTTGATGGTGGGGAAGTTTAGAATCAACGATCTTGATGTTGAACGATTGACTTTGAAAGCATGAGTATGAGCATGTGGTTTATGAATCCGACTTTGCTGGAATGAGGCTGCAACACCGTCGTCTAAACCTGAAATAAGACAGTTAGCAATAAAAGATGAATATGGCTTTGTCATTCATCTTGAGTTCGGTTGCATTAACCTCTGGTTTCCCGTTTTATAGTATAAATACTATACATGTGATCAGGTAGATTCAAAGAATCTCCTTGACAGGGTTTCCAGCTCAAAGCGTAGGATCTTCTAACACAGATGTATTAGATTTACCATGCTTGCTAGTTCTCATTACCGGAACATCTCAAAGCAGACAACACGGTAAGAGTGAATCAGATAGTTACTATCTTTCTGATTAAGTCGTCAATTCATTTACTGGACCAAAATTGATATCCAGTTATCACAAGCTTGATTCATATAGAATCTTGCAAGTTACCTACCAAGAGCTTGTTTGATGTTGGCTCAAGCAGGATTAACATCTTTACTGTGAATTCTTAAGTATCACTCGGATGTTCTAGGCAAGATCTTAATGTACATGCGTAGGACTCTTTGTTACAACTGTGAACTTATGGTGTGTCAACGAGCGTATTTTGACATTATGGTCCTATGAGATTTCACTTTGATCTCTTCTGGCTCTAGACTCGATTTGTGCACTTTTGGTTTTAGTAATCAAGAGGCTGAGCAGACTGCCACCTATTCAATATTAACAATCTCGGAGTGAGATGTCAATAGATAACGTGTGTATCTCCGTGACAAATGAGACAAGTTTCTTTTGAGAGAAACCCTGAATGGCTGGGAAGGGATATGCATTGCATCACTGGGTCCATGACGACTTTCTTCAATATCAACAATCATCATTGTGATTTTGATAGATTATGTATTGACCCGGTTTCTTCCTAAGTTGTTTGGAGGGCTGCTTTCTTTTCACCCTTTATCCATACATCTTCTTTTTCATTATTCAACCCCATCATGCTTACCAAGAACGTCATTACACACACCTGTTGTGATTTTTCTAGTGTTAGCACGGTCTAGTCGGCATTCTTCCTTAGTACCACATTCATCTCAATCATACCTAAGGACTAGATAATCATACTAAGTGCTTGGTCATAGGTAGATCCCTCCGGCGTTTACCTATTAAACTACGAGCTATATTGAACAGTAAAATACACGGGGTGACCGAGTCTTTTTCTAATATCTAACAGATTGGGAAGGACAAGTATGAGAATGTGGCGTGGAATTTGGTTTTGAAGGAGACTTTTGGTGTGGGGTTTAATGGATATTTTTGGGCTGCGAAAAGAATGGTGGAAGAAGTTGGTTCGTTGTTTATGTTGCTTCAATCGTCTTTTGTGAAATTGGAAAGTGAGAATCATGAGAATAATCTCTCGAGTGAGGTCGCGTCGGGTAATAGTTTTCAGGGTATGCGTTTACTGCCTAATAACTTGATCCCCCAAAAAGCGAGTTATGTTATGTCATTGGTATGTGCTTAATTACGCCTACCATTTACCTAGGAAAACGTGCCTAAAAGACTAAAAACATACCAAAAATACATTGTATTTGTGTGTTTTGCATTTATATTGTGCAAGTAACGGATATCTAAGAAAAGGCCAAAAACAAAGCCAACACGACAAAACCTAGCACGAGAACGAAAAGAGCGTGAAAATGTCAAAAAGTCAAAGTCAACCAAAAAGTCAACCAAGTCAAAGTCAAAAGTCAAAGACGAAGCCGATATCGAAGAAATGCTAAATGGGCTAACCAGCACCCATCCAATGGGCCAGGGCAGCCCATTAAGCATTTATATCAAGACTTTCATAAACTTTTAAGTTTAAAAAGCCCTAAGTCCATTAAACCTTACCCGGCCCAATCCTAAGCCCAAAACCCTTGAACCATTAACCCCATTAACCCAACACCTTACATCGTTAGTCCTCAAGGACTAACATTGTTAGTCCAAAAGGACTAACGGTGCAAACACATAACAAAAACAGGGCAAACGCCCGTTAAACCAAAACAAACAAGCTCATTTCCTGCCAACACTATTCACCTTCTCCCACCTTGCACCCCAGACAAAAACGTCCCTCTCCCACCTTAACCCTACCCCATAAAACAACAAACGCCACATTGGCAATCTTCTTAAACATCATTCGTCCAAGGAAGAATACAAAAATCAAGGGTTGAGATCACTTGACTTGGAGACCACACAAAATGGAGGGCTAAGATTAGTGTTGGACTTCTCTCACACGAGAAACACACCCTCAGTTATCACTCTCAGAAGAAGCACAAGTCCAAGAACCCAAGACTATGAGTTTTATCTATATATAGGACCAGTGTAAGCCCTTGAGGCAATCTAGTTTTGAATGTTTAGCTTATATTTAACTTTGTTTTAGCCTATTGCACTTTTATTTTTAAAGCTTTGTACTGTTTTTAAGTTTAATGAAATTTAAGTTTTTATGTTAAAATTCGTTTTTAAGTTTATGCAATTTTATGATATGAAAATGTTTCATAAGCTCTCTTAAGCTCTTATTCACCTACATTTAAGCTGTTTTACTTAAGCTATTTAAACTTTTCCATAGTTTATATAGTTTGAGTCATTTTCACCAAAATAACTTAAAAAGATATTATGGATGATAAGCTAAAAAGGGATGGCTTATTGCTGTCACTAGCTTGTTTCTAACAAGCTAGAGCTTGTAGATAAGCTCTAAGAGCAATTTATACCCTTGGTTGTGCAAAGAGTCTTGTAAGTTCACTTTTTGCATTTTAGCTTATTTACTGTTGGCTTATTATATTGCTTATTTTATTGCTCATTAGTGCTTATTTATGCCGTCTTGTAGTTTAAATCTTATTTGTTTATGTTTTAAGTTAAAATTGCTAGTAAATTCACTTAGTACTGCTTATTTGATTTGCTTATGTTAAAGTGCTTATTTGTGGGTGAAATTTGCTTATCATTGGTTAATATTGATTGCTTGTTCTCTGTTCCTACTCAACTAGACATAAATCATTAAAAATTAGTTTAAAAATAGAATTTTATAACTTAAAGGGGTGTTTGGGTCAAGCTTTAAAATGGGTTAAATTGGGTCAAAAATAACTTTTGGTTCTTGAAGTAGTTTGCATAAGCTTAAAATAAGCTTAAAAGTTAGCTTTAGTATAATTTTAGAGTTTGGATTTCAAGTTTTAGTTTCAAAATTTTTATTGTTAAGGTCTGTGGTTTTTAAGTTTTTATGAGTAGCTTATTTGGTTAAGTTTTAGTTTAGGTGTTAAGTTGTGTCAATTTCATGTTCATTCAAGTCATAAAATTCAGTAGGTAAAGTGTGTTTAGATCAAAAGTTTTGGGTCATAATCTGTCTAGGGTCATTTTCAGTTTTAAGTCTAAAAAGTCCATTTTCAATTGCAAATTTAGATAGGTTAAAATAAGTTTTAGGATCTAAAATCTCTTGCATAAGTAGTTCTTAGTCTAAAGTCCATCTGTTTGAGCTTATTTTGAAATTTAAAGTGTTTTTTCTAGCTTATTCTTAATCTGCAAATTGCTTATTTTCCTTTTAAGAAAACCAAAAAAAATAGTGTAATCTGTCTAAAGTAGCTTTTTCTTTTAGCTTTTTCATGGCTTATTTGATTTTCAAAATGTTTTTTAATTGCTGATTTAGATAGCTTATAGGATAAGCTTTAAGGTGTTGTGAGTCATTAAGCCATAAGGATCCATTTAAGTGCTTAAAAATAAGCCCAAAAGTGCCTACTTGTGCTGTTTTAGTTCAGATTTTAGCTTATTTGCCTTTTAGGAATTTAGAGCTTATGGCTCATTTAGATTAGCTTATTTTAGTTCCTAGTAGCTTATTAGGGTTAGTGCTTAATCTGTTTTAGCTTATTTAGTATTTTAGTTAGCTTATTTAGTTTAAATTTACAAGTCAGTTTGTTTTTAAAAAAAATATAAGTGTTTTGTTTCTAATCAGTTTTTGCTTATTTTCTAGCTTATATCTGAGTTTCATAAAAAGTTGTTTTTCAAAAATTGCTTATTTTAGTCTTGCAAAGTTTTTTCAAAAAGCAAAATTTTCAAAAAAAAAATAAAAAAAAAATAAAAAAAGGGAGTAGTGAATTCAAGGGTTAGAAAGGCTCGAACCCCAGACCTCTAACCATCTCTCAACTTTTATAACACCACAACACAACACACACTACCACCAGCGCGCCTTGGGTCCGATTTTCCGTTTTAACTACTTTGCACACAATACGCTTTTAAACACCTTTAAGCTTTTAACCATTCAAGACCCTATTTGCTTTTTTACCCAGCTTATTCAAAAAGTTTCATAACAGTTCTATTTTTTTAAATACCTTATAGTTCCATAGTATTTTTAGCCATTTTTTCCAGATTTTTTATACTTTAGTTTACTATTTTAATAATTAATTTTATTTAAAACATTTTTAATCATATTAAAAAAAAAAAAAAATAAAAAAAATATAATTCTTTTTAAAAAATATCTTTAATTATATAGGAATTATCAAAATTAAATTTGCATTCATAGGCTTTAAATTTGTATTTTAAGGAATATATGTGCGTTATTTTTTTAGAATTCCTGTTAACGTTTTTAGTATTTAGTTTTAATTTCCTTATTCGTTGCTCGTTTTTACATGTTTTTGCATTTATATTCGTAGAAATAGAAAACCAAATCAAAATTTGTGATATTCAAGCATTGTTCCCCATACTGATTCTTGATTTTCAAATTCACGCCTCGTCGAGACACGACCCGGGAAGGTTTTTAGGGACTTTTACTTTGGGTAAAAGTAATTATCCTTTTAAAAGCCTCACGGAATTCTTATTATTGATATTTTTGGGACTACTTATTATATATTTATATTTATATTATATATATAGTAAGAAATCTTGAAACCAAATACCTAAAATCCGAAACTAAGTTTTATTTTCCAGATTTTAAGAGACTATTAGGAGTCATTATTTTCACAAAAATAAACCTTTAGGGGTCTCACACAAATAAATCAAGAAAAGTATCAAAAAGAAGCGTTTTTAGCGTTTTTTTTTTCTAGTTTTTATATAATTAAAACACCATACGAATGGCTCATGATGCCACTGTTGGAATTTGTTATCTAATAACTACTTATTAACATGAGTACGCAGCGGAATATGATCATGTATGATGTAACTAGGGGTGTTAGCGATCCGAGCTGAGTCGAGTTTTGGTCTAAACAAGCTAGGCTCGTTTATTAACTTCTCGGTTTGAGCTCGGCTCGAGCTCGAATAAACTTTTATAAATTGGCTCGAGCTCGAACTCGAATATTTTTTTGTTGTTCGAGCTCGAGCTCGAAGCTCGTTTAAGATTTTTAACCTTTTTTGTACTCCTGCAATAAAATAACTTTCAAGCTTAAGATGCTCGTATAAAAGATTGAACTTGATAAGCTCGTTTATTAACTCAAACTCGAGCTCAAAAGCTCGTTTACAATTATAAAAATTGTTTTTATTCTCAAACTAATTAGAGTTATGTAACTTATAAGCTCAAGAAATTTTGTTTAGAAACACTCAATCAATGTTCAATAACATTTAAAGCTTAACTATGTTTAAAATAGGGTGGGGGTTTTTTGCTTATATAGAGGTTTTTCCCTTGAAAGTTTTCTTTTTCAACCAATGTTGAATAAGTCTACTAGACATGTTCCTCCTATATTTTAGTATCTCTTGTTCTTTTGATATTTCAAACCTTATTTCTAATACATTTTCTTCTTAAAATCATAACAAATATCTTTTCTTCGGTAATGTCAAGCTCTTATTATACAATCAGATTAGTAATAGATTAGTAATAGGCACAATAATATTTTGAATTAATTGGAGTTAGAGGTTGATGACCAACTAAATACTTTTCAGATCTCTTTACTAAATTTTTTCTTTTGCCTCTAACTTCTTGGAAGGGTGTTTAATCAACTTTGTTGTTCAAACCTATTATTTATTTGCATTTATAACCCATATTTACACGTGGATTTTAAACATAAAAAGTTATAAATATTTAAAAAGTTTTTATTTTTACAACTCGCATTCAAACGCGGGGTTCAAAACCATTAGTCTAATTATTTCAAGAGTACTACTTAGTCCATTATATTATATATTAAATTAACAAATTAGACTGAATACATCTTGGTATATACTTGTTAATTTTTATCATGATCATAAAGGTGTTATTGAATATCTTAGGAATTTCTAAGATGAATGTGCATGTCGCTTACCTATAAATCAAATTTCATTTTGATCATTGATCAAAGTTTGTAATGATATTGATCGGTTCTCCAAGTTTTTGTAATTATATTTGTCATTATTTGAAGCGTACAAAATAATCATATTACCAAAATAGTGAGCACATAATTATACATAAATGTGTCAATTATTTTGATTGGTACATGTGACGCTAAGTCTGGATACAAAATTAAGAGATCAGCATGAGTCCAGCGAATTATCTTATATATTTACCAAAGATCGGGCATTGAACTTTCAATGGTGATACAACATGATGAACGCCGATCTTTAAGAGTAAATTAGGGATTCAATTAAGATAAATATTTTGATACAACCAAAGTCTTGTAATAGAATCAAAGAATCGAATAGACACTTAATATAAATCGTAATAAATCTAAGAAAGCAACTTTTTAAAAGCTTTACTGAATGAAAACTATGGGAAAAAAACAAATGTGATCGATCTAATTTAAGGTTAGAAGATTGTGAGTCATAATAATGATGATGCTTTAACTATGAATCCTACAAATCTATTACTTAATTCATATGGTTGTAAAAGTAATCTCACAAAGTGGTAAGTCAAACTATGAATGTCTAATTTAAAACTAACTGATTAATTTAAACTATTAAGTCTAATTATCAAACTCGATCAACACAGATGGACAAATTTGTGAAACACTAATTATGTATCAGGTTGTTTTTAATTGCACACTTGTTACTTGAATAACAAAAAGATGTCATATGTATATGTGTTGTATTCATGTATACATATATGTATGCTTATACTTGTGTGGCGTACTTGAATGTATTTGTGTGTATGATATATAGTTGTTAACTTCTAACTCACCTATGATTCAAAATTATATATTTTAGCATTTAATTTATTTCTTGACTCAACTTTTAATAGACAAAGTTAACATAACCCTTTTTAACTAAATGTCACGCTCAACTTCATTAAATATCAAATCGGTTTGGATTTTACTTTGATACTCCATAATCCGTGTATGTCATGTTTATAGTGGCTATAGGTGAATCACTTGGTTAAAAAGTTTGCCGTGTGTAAGAATTTTTTTGGATGTCTAACTCTTGATTTTTCAATGATATTGCATTAAGTGTTATAAGTATACTCAGTGTTACAAGTTTAGTTTTAAATATCTTGATTTTGTAGAAAGAATTACACTACTCTTTACAAGTTTATAGATTAATATACTTTCATTGTTACATGTTTAGAGATCATTCCATCATTCAAAAATGTGTAAACTTAAATCACTTAATACTTCCACAAATATAAACACAAGTTCAAATACTTTATATTAGTTTAGATAAGATACATAAATGTATTTATATAGATTAACTATAAAAGAGTTGTCATTTAGTTGGTTGACAAACTTGTAATAACTAAAAATAAAATATTTATTAGACACAGAAGATGCAAGGAAAAAAACAGACATCCCACATTGAAAGAGAGAAGAAAAAAGAAAAACTAAAAAGCCTATAAAACAAAGTCTAAGGAAAGAAGGAGGCTTATCTTCAAGTAAGTTTATAACCTAGAAATAATAAGTTACAACTTGAATCTAAATCCTATTAAAAATATATATTTAAAATTTTAAATTAAGAAAAAAAAACTTATATAGATTAAGCATTGGCTTGTTAAGCTCGAGTAGCTCGTTCGGCTCGTTAAGCTCAAATAGCTCGTTCGACTCATCATGATTAAACGAGTTTTTGAACGAGTCGATCCAAATATTAGTTTTCAAAGCTCGGCTCGTTAAACTAATCGAGCAATAATATTTGTTCAAGATCAACTCGAGCTCATGAGAATTATGCTCGAGCTCGAGTTAAATGAGCTCGAGTAACTCGTTAAAAGCTCGACTCGTTAACACCCCTAGATATAACTAATTAACATAAACATAAACTGAAAAATGTATCTTTTAGCGTCTTGATTAAGCAATCAAACGAAGCAAGTTTCGGGTACTAATTTCCCCTTTGTCATCCATCAACATTAATATAGAATCACCTTTCCGAGAACCTTCAGACTCTCTACAATGATCCGAGTCCATAGATTCTCCGCCTGCTTTTTTTCTTGAATCACGATAAACAAACAAAACACTCTTAGTTCTTAACCAAATGACAACCGAAACCATAAAGGTTTGTGTATGTAGATCGGCCAAGAACAAGAGAAGGGGAAGAGAAGAAGTCTAGCTTGTTTGGTGATCCAAGATTAACCCTAACTAATGAATCCTCAGTTCATTATATAGATTGAATAACTTGGTAAACAAGTTGGCTTTTTTTCTTTCCTAATTCCTTTCCTAGTTTGACCACCCCTTATCCCTATTGCAGGATTACCATAATATTTTGGATATTGTATAATTTGACAAGTCTAATACTTTCCTAATTGCATTCGTTAGTTAACTAGAACCTTTTAACGGTTTAACTAACGGTCGTTAAACTTTATCACGAAATAAACTTAATATCATTAATATAATATATTTAATATATTAATTACATGAATTATTAACTACTATAATTAATATAATACATTTACTATATTAATTACATTATTAATGTAGTCTCTCAGTGTATACGTATGTGACCCTACATGTTCATGTATCTCTAGCCGTATAAATATCTACATGACATGAGCACTTCCCAACATGACATAACCTAATAAACCCCTTAAGTTCATTTTGATCTAAACAGTAGTTCCATTTTGTTCCCTAAACTTCTAAAACACAAGCTTAAATCAAGAAGATATTGAAATGATGGCACCTCCGTTTGGGAAAAATCAAGCAAGTAGTTCCCGAATCCACGATCTAGCTGTTGTTTATGGTTAGTTTTGTTCATGTGAATTGTTATGATTTTTTAGTTCAATATTATGTTAACAGCAAGCATAATATGAGTAAAAATTAGTTTACGTTGTAGTTATAGATATTAGTGTTTTTTTGTTCTTATGGTGTTTGGTGATGTTTTGTCTTGTTACATAGAATCATACCACAACTTGTTTACACGCTTAAAATCATTCGCAAGGGAGCTTTTACCTCACCAACAAATAGGATATATCGTTTTCCAGTTATAGATTGGTATGATTTGGTTGATAATGACCATTTTTCGCTTGATGAGTATGATGCATTTTTAGATGACCTAGATTTCAACAATGGTAGGATTTTATTCTCTCATTTTAGGATAACTGAAAAATCATTGGATGAGGAATTGGTACCTTTAATGTCTAGGGAAGATGTAGTTAACATGTTAAACAATGTTCCTAGATAAAGAGAGATAAAAGTTTATATTGAAAATGG
>BQNB010097386.1:0-25397 GCA_026074375.1 Tanacetum coccineum | reverse complement strand
TACGCGCACCATTATTATAGGTCGCAGGTGAGACGTTGTCGCCATTCTCTCCTTGTTGAATTTCTCGTTCGATACTTCATTGCTTGTCGGTGAGTTCTGATTGTAGTTAATCTATAATACACGTAATTCTAAAATATAATAGAAAATTACCAAACTACCCTTGAGGACAAAAGTAGAAAGGAAAATTCTCACAAATATATAATACTACGTATATTTACCGGTAAGTGATTACCGGGTCGTATTCCTCGAAGATTTATGAAATTGAGACCACGTTTGTTGTTTGGACAATGATTTGAATTGGTTCGAAGATGATTTGTTTTCTAAAATCCTAAAAGTAAGCAAATTAAAGGACAATTAAACTTAACTTTAATAACGGAAAATTAAACTTTGACTAAAAACGCAAAACGAGAACCTTAAATGGTGATTAAAAACCCTAAATTTCCAAAATTAAACCTAAAATGAATTTTTCTCTTTTAATAGACTCTAATTGACTAAAAAGTAAGTTTAAAGAAAACTAGAATAAAAACAGAGTTGAAATGAGCTTAAAAGCACGAAAAACGTGAACGGAAACGAATCTCGTTCTTTAAAAATTAAAATTTTACAATTTTATCCCTAAGGAAGCAAAACTAATTTTCCTAGAAACTATATGATAAAAGAAAATTTTCTAAAAAAGAATTATATTTTTTTGATTACTTTCTATTTTATATGATTTTTTAAAGTTTTTAATAAAAATAAATGTTTAAAAATACTAAACTAAATATAAAAATCCTGGAAAAATTATAGAAAATAGCTTGAACTAAGAGGGACCTAGGAAAAATAAGCTTGGTTACACAGCTTATTGAATAAGCTACGAAATAAGCTTAAACAACTTATTAAACTAAAAGGGTAAAACGTATACAAATACTAAATTTTTTGAAGCTATAACGAAAAAGACCCCAGGGCACGTTGGTAGTGAGTGTGTGTTGTTGTGTTGCTATAAAGGTTGAGGATGTTGAGGTCGGGGGTGAACCCCGGAATTTCTCATCTTCCCTTTTTTTGAAAACTTATAAAAACAAAGCTTATAGACAGCTAAAGAATAGCATTTTAATAAAAGCAACTATTTTTGAGAAGCACTAAATAACCTGTGAAACAGCTGAAAAATTTGACAACAACTATAAACTATATTTTTTTGTTTTTTAGAAAATTTAAACACTTAAAAAAATGAATAGTGAAAACTAAGATCACAAGCTACTTAAATATTTAAGTTTACCCTAATAAGCTTACGTATGAAAGATAATATGCACAAAGGTATAAGCCATAAGCTGGAATTATCACTATAGCTCTTTAAACTTAACTAAAATTCGAACTGCTGTAAGGCAGTTTCAAGCTTAAAATTAAGCTCACAAATGGATCCTTAGGGCAAAAAGCTTATCACCTACTTAAAACTTGACCTAAAGGCTACTTGAAACAATAATCAGAAAACATTTTGAAATCTAAATGAGTACTGAAAAAGCAATAAGAAAAAGCTACAGGCTACTCTTGATATTTTTTTAATTTTTAATGAAAAAGCTAATAAGCTAATCCTACTGATTTAATAAGCTCAATACTAATTTAAACTAACATAATAAGCTAATTAAGATAAAAATTAAGCAAAAGTAATAAGAAATAAGCTATAAAACTAAATTAAGCACTTAACTAAAACTTAGACCCAAACAGGCCCTGCAAAGACCTTTGAGCTTAATTTTCAATAAGCTATTGGATCCTTGTGGACTATTAAGCTATACTAGATTAAACTACAACTAAAAAGCTCTCTAAAGCATCTTTCAGAAACTATTTTGAAATTCAATTGCTTATTGAAAAAGCTTGTTGAAAACAGCTTATACTAAGAACTCTTGGTACATTTGGTTTTTGAAATTGAAAAAGACCCTAGAAGTATTGTAAAAGCTAAAAACAGATATTCAAATTAGCTTAACTTCAAAAAAGCAAATTAAAAACTGTTAACTATGAACCCTAATCTACTTGATTGCCTGAAAATCAAACTTAAAGCGCAACTTTTACCTACTGAAAATTTTTTGTTGAAAAAGGCCTTTTGCTATTTTTCTTACTGATGCAGTGTGCATACAATGGATTACAAAATTCTGTTTCGGAACAATTGCAGGCTAAGAAAAGGGATTTCAATACTCTAAAACATCAAAATTGAGTGCGACAAGAGTAATGAATTTAACTAGAAAACCAACTAATCTAATGATGATTATATACCTACTAGATTCTAACAAATTCAAAACTTCTAATTAGATAAACCTATAATTAACTTGATGTAAACCACAGCTACTATAATCCCATCTTATACTCTCAATTATGGATTTGAAATCAATCCAATAAGTACAAATTGAATCATCAACAGCATTTAACCAAAGTTAATGCTGTTTGAACCAAAACACCTCTTTAACATTTCAAATCCATTTTAAGCAATTGACAAAGAATCTAATTGACAATACTTGAATACCAGCTATCAAAAAATTTAACAGGACCTTAGTGACTTAAAAAATTATTCAAATAAGGCTAGATTAACAAGTTATAAAGCTTAATGCTACTATTTTTGGTTTTTTATTAATTTATTAGACAAATATGAAGAAACTAAAATATAATCTAGCAAACTCGAAAAAGACAGATACTCAAACATAATCCAATAAGTACGATATGACAGAATAAGCTCAAATAAGCTAGATTATAAGCAGGATAAACAAATTATTAATCTAGAAAAATTTAAGACAGTAAAGATAAAAGGAACTTCCATGGGCCTTAGCTAATAAAGAGTATATGACTAAAAGGAGCTGTCAACAAGCTCTAGCTTATCACAAGGATAAGCTAGTTAAGTCCTATAAGCTCTTCCATGGTAAGCTTATCATCCAAAAGCTTCAGGTCCATTAGCATAGGTTTAAACTGATTTTAAAGGTTTGAATAGATTAATGATGAGTTAAGCTCAATTCCAAGCTTAGAGACTTGAAAAGAGCTATTTATGAACTTGAGATAGCTTATGTAACAGTAGACAAGAGCTTTTGGTTATACAAGAGCTTATAGGTAAAACAGATTATGTAAAAGTGAAAGATGATTTCATTAATGGAAAAACTGAGTACATTAAGCTGGAAAAACTTTGAAAGTAAATAAGCTTAATAGCAAATTACATTTGAATGAAAAAAAACTTAAACTACTAAAAACTAAAAACGGGAAAAAGAAGATGATGTGTGTGAGGAGTGAGCTTGTATTTATAGCCTTCAGAGGATGCTTCTAGGTCTTGGATCAAGCTCCTCTCTCCCTTGATCTTGGCCTTTCATTCTTTCTCATCATTGGATCTCTAATTATCACCGTTGGATTAATTAAGTGAGCACACGGATTGCCAACGTGGCATTCCGTGTGTCAGGCTCATTGTACTTCTTTTGCACTAACTTTAGTGTAAAAATCCATTTCCGCGTTTGTTTCTTTTCATGCCCGCGTGTCAGACCTTTTGGGTTTCAACCAATCAAAGGTCTCAATGGCGTATTCTTGTGCCAGCTTGGACCTTGTCACTTGAATTGCATAGCCACGTCCTCAATAAGTTGCCATTTCCTTGTTTTGATGGTAGGTTAAATCAAAGAAGAAGATAAACAGTAAACAAAACAACATTTCGACGTCTTTTTTTACTTATAAAGGTGCGTTTGATTTTTCTTTTGACCCGGGGCAAATGTGATTGACTTTGCTTTGGGCTTGGGTTATATATAAAAGATTGGGCCATAGGTGTGTTTTGGGCTCGGGTAAAGTTAACAGGTTTTGAATTTGGGTTATTATAAGGAGATAACGAGTGTTAACTTTTATTAATAGAAAGTTAACACCGTTAGGGTTTTAAGGGTTATTTGTGAAATATGGTTTATTTGAGGGGCTGATTTAGGAATTTTTAGGTTTTGTTATTTAGTGAGGTGAGTTTGGTTGACCTTGGATGACCTTGAAAGCATTATCCCGGCTCTTGTAAACTTTATCCGATCTCGTGTCCGGTTTTGACCGTATTCTTGTGATATTTTCATTATCCATACCTACACAATCACAAAGACAAAACAAGCAACTATATTCAAGCAATATTTATAAGCCAATTTTATCTTTTATGGGGCATTTTTGATATAAAAACTGGATATGTGTTTTCACACATTTCAGTGATGTTAGCAATATAAATCCTTAGGGGAAAGATGCCACAAGAGATGAAGGTGGTGATGAATTGGTTTAAGCTACTACCCTCCTTCATCTAATAACTATCCGGAAGTTGGGTGGGGTTTTATTTAGTTTGGATGGGTGGGTCGGTTCTCTTTTTGTCTCCTATATGTACAATCTAGGGTGAAAAATTTGCGGGTAAAATGAGGGCTCCAGCTCATCATATTAGGAATTTCCTATAACTAAGAGTAAGGTCACGATTACAAGTATTCGAGCCTAAATCCTCTAGTTGTGTTTCGTCTAAAGGTTCTACCTCTATTGGGGTTCCTAAAGTCTCTTCTACTTATTCCGGGTAAGTTACGGGCGACGTGTATTCCTCAAATGATGGAGGGACTTGCGGGGTACTTTGTGGGTTTAGATTTTCCACATCATATCGGGACTTGATGTTTCGGTTATTCTTTGTACCAGGCTTAAAGCCAAAGGTACTTTCCCTTACAAGAGGTGGACTCGGGAAGATTGTGCGGACGTGTTTGACACAGAGTGATTTTGGAGGGATAAAGTCGGGGGCGTGGAAAGAAGTTCTTTTTTGTGAGGGTTTCAGAGAATTTAAGGTTGCTAGAGGGCTTCATATCCTTGTTCTCGGGATACCTTGTTATCTTCTCGATCTTTCTCATCCTGTTCCCCTCTTCAATTATCTTTTCCTTTAACCTCCTTGTAACCTTCGAAGAGAGTTGCATGAAATCTCCCGTAATTACTTCCATATATTCTTCAAGTTACTTGACCTTCTCTTCTTGATCGAGGATAAAGTTAGTCACAATATGCTCGAATTCCTCTTGACGTGATGGTTCAGGGGGTAGTTGATACATCTCGTTGTTTGTCATTCTAAATACGTCTTCGATTCTTCCCATTAGCGAGATTGCGTCCTTCATAAGCGTACCAACCTTACACTCCATGACTCTTAATAATTGTTCAAGGTCGGGATTTTCATAGTCACGGCTCGCTTCTTCTGAGACGACGGGGTCATTCCATCCTTCATCCTCATATCAAGCCAACTCCTCGATGGTGGCCCAGGCTTTTTCTACACCCAGCTTCCTTAGTCGGCCTTCGACGGCGTAGTCCACGGTTCTTTTCAGGGTTTGATCGATGCGGTCGTAAAATATTTGGACTTGGAGCCAACGATCGATGCCATGATGAGGGACTTTTTGGAGTAAGTCCTTGAAACGAGTCCATGCTTCTGAGAGAGATTCTCCTTGTTGTGTTGGAACCATAAGGAATCGATTGCATGTTTTGCCGTCCTTCCAGATGGAAATAAGTAAAGTAAGGAACGAGTAGTAGACTTTCCATGTGGTGTATGGGATCTGTCTGGAAGAGTTCAAGCCAAATTGCTAGCTTGATCGCGAAGGGAAAATTGGAAACAAAAGCAGGCGCGTTCTTTCCTATTCACGTCAAGGTCAAGTGAGTCCTATAGTTTTAAGAAATCCTTGAGGTGTTGGTTTGGATCCTCGGACCGAAGTCCGTGGAATGAGCATCTATTTTTGCACCAATCGGATGGTGTCGGATCGAAGAGGTACCACGTTGTTCCCTATAGGGAGCTCAATGGTATTTCTGTAGCCCTCGTGGCTAGGTTTGGAGTAGTCTCCAAGAGTACGGATAATATTCTCGTCTCCCATGGTGGTTGACGAGAATGGATTACGAAACAAATAACACAAAGAAAGGATAGACTACAAGAAAGCTAATATGAGGAAATTAGATTCTTACTTGAAAGGATTCAGCAAGTAGAACTCAGCATAACTATGAGCAAAACCTATACTATTCGCTAACAGCGACGCCAAAAACTTGTTGCGGTCGTCGTAAGTGTACTTCTTAACGTAGTTTTACAATTCTAGGTAGAGTACTAACCGTTGTAGTAGTTAGGGCAAGACTCGGGGTTGTTTTCATTCTTCTAGGGAATAGTTGGGAAGGGCCTTGATCACCTAAACAGAAAAACAAACCATCACCCCTCCCCTCCATCCCCAACCCCCCCATACTCCCCAAAAAAAAAAAAAAGATCTAACAGAATTCTTAGGGGTAGAACGAAGATCTATTTTGTGTTTTTATTATTTTTATTAAAAGCATGTAATTCGATGGTTTGAGAGGTTGGTTGAATACAAATATTACTAATACTAATTGATAACTAAATCTTACAGTGATAACATTATTATAAAAGATTGTATTCATTTAATTATGTATTACTCCGTAGATTGCTTCTCCTAGTGTTATTGCTTTGTCACACTTGTGATGATCTACGTAATTATTTCCTTAGTCATGAACAGATTACACGAACCTGCCGTATATTTAATATTCCGTTGAGGCAAAACACAAAGTAAGGTAGTATGAAGACTATTACCCGGCCCCCAAGAGTATATTAAATGCATTTGAAATATATTAAAAAGTGGATCAACCATATTAAGGGTAAGGTAGTATAAAGACTGTTACCGATGGTATCCTTTCTACACAATCATGTTTCCCTAGACATATCAACAGCGATATAGACAAAAGCTGGTTTTCTAAAGCCTAACATGCATATTCATCACAAGAAGCAACATCATAAGATTACATTCTAGGTTTTCATACAATCTAAATGAATTAACATTAAGGGTTTAGCCAAGATGTTAAGGCGGTAGAGCAAGAACAATAAAGAATCAAACAACAAGACATATTGAATGATTAAGATAGTCTTACTTGATTAAAACATGAATTGAAGGAGTTATAATAGGGTTTTGAAGCCCTAAAATCGTCCTAATAAGCTGCCAAACAAACTAGGGTTTGTCCCTCCTTTTTACTCTAAAGTTACACACATAAAACCCTAATTTCAGGTTTGTATTTATAGAAAAATCACTGCGACGGCGCCACGTTTTAATCGTGACACCGTCGTGAAGTAGAATATTCTAGAGCTTGGGTTGGGTTGTGCGAGCTGACGCCGTCATGCTTTCTTGTGTACCCGTCATGGGATTGAATTGTGACGGCGTACGTGTATCTTGTGACGTCGTCTCCAGGCCCCTTGCGCATATCTTGTGAATTGTTGGTGTAGGTTTGTAGTCTTGTCTGTTTCTTCTCCAAATAAGCCCAAGTCGCGCGTATTTCCTCCAAATGCTAAATACCTGAAAAGGAACGATTAAGTACCTATTTTGGCATAAATGCACGATTTAGGGGGTTAGACGACCCCAAAAAAGTGTATAAAATGACACCTCATCAAAAACCCAGATCGATTTGTGGATAAAAACCCACTGAATCTCTAAAAACAAAACTCCAACCACACCAAGACTTCATGTTGCTATTATAAACTGAGGTTACAACCGTATATGTTCATTCTTATTCTCATGTCAAAGCCGAAAAGATATAATCACCCATGAAGAACATGTGGTTTTGGCTTCAAGATCTTGCAAATAAGGTATCATGTAGGTTGTTTTCTTGTTTTTCGTTTTAAGATCTATGCTGGGTTTGTTAATGATAATCCTCTATTGAAATGTTAAAACAACCTAAGATTTTGGTTTTTCTTTTGAATTTTTCGTGTCTAGTTTGTTGAGATGGGATTATTGATGTTGTTGTTTACTATCAGAGTTAGGAGATGGATATGTGTCGTTCTGTTTGTTATTGTTAATTTGGATGAGCTTGATTGATTATTATGGTTGACTATTCGAATCTTGATATTGGTTTCTTCTTTGACTTTCTTTTTCGACTTTTGGTTTTCTTGTTTAACCAATGCGATAACAAATTTGAGGTCAACAACATCAGAATGTTGCGGGTAACTTAGCCATAGTTATCTCATGATGGTTCCGGGGTAGGTTTCTTAACGTTTTTGGGACTGTAACAATAAGTTTACAAGAGTTTACAAGGAACGTATGAGTCTGGTGATATTCCGGCGAGGCGATAGTTGGAATTTTTAAAAAGGAGGAAAATAATGGGAGAAAGAAAGATGTAGTAATAAAGAGAAGGGTTGTTGAGAAATATAACAGGGGGAGTGGAAAAACATGTAAAATGATTAAGAAGAAAAATGACAAGAATACCCTCACATAGGGGGATTTAGCGAAATTAAATAACGGGAGTTAGTGATAAAGACGAATCATGTTACAAAACTTCGTTATAAGGATAAACCATGCAAAAAAAAGTTGAGGACGAGGACTAGTGATTCGACCAAACCACAAGGACGAAGAACGGTGTATTCACTCATTGTAAATGTAGGATCAAAGGAGTATATTGTTCTATGCTTTAATCAAGTATAATATTAAAGTGTTTAACAATTAGTGACGTTCAATAAAAGTAGTGCGGACCACAAAATTTCAAAGTGTCTGACTATTGTAATGCGCACAATATCACAACAATAATTTACGACTGCACTAAGCTCATGAAACTGACGCTACGACATGAATGTATGCAATTTAATGCCAGTGAATGCCCCGTGTAGATGTCAACCCGTAACATCCCAAATCCGACATGGTATACGTCCGTTAGTCAGGTACACCGAAACTAGTGAGCGCTACTCACCCGAACGGGGATGTCAATCCCAAATAGATCTATTTATAACACTCGCGCTTACACAATGTAATTAACGGTTCATGATAATGGGCAGTGTGGGTTATCATTACTTAGGCACGTTATGTAATTATTATAGACAATGGAAAGTGTTGTACTTGTGTCCTTTTGTAAAATGAGCAATGTATCCCGCCTCGAGATATGTAAACGAGTATGAAAACGAGTATGTAAACAAGTTATAAAAACAAGTATGTAAACGAGTTTGTAGATGCGCATGTATTCTCCCCCAAAAGAGATAAAAAGAAGTAAAATAAGGGTCATGAAACTCACCTCAAGTGAAAGTATTGAATGTAGCAAAATCAATAAAGTGAAACGTCACGTATGATCCGAATGAAACCTAATTAATTATAGGTCGTATAAAAATAATGTATTTAAAAAAATACAACAATGTATATTATCAAGTTATATCACCACCTAAGAGTTTTGTTTAGTTTATAAGGGTTGAAACAATATTTAAGTATGTTTGTTATTAAATGTCTAGGTAAATGTACTTGTAAAATATTATCCTTGTCCGATAAGTAATTATCGTCAATATCGCTTGATTTAATAATTTTATTATTTTTGTAATGACAATATATATATGTATATATATATGTTTATATATATATATATATATATATATATATATATATATATATATATATATATATATATAGTATAACTAATTTATAAAATAATATTTTTAAGGTTTTAAACCGCGTATAAATATTATACAAGTGATACAAAAACATTTTCTAAGGTTTTTATAGTTCAAATGGACCAAAAATGTTCGAAAATATAACTTTACTACTCATGTCAAAAAAAGTGCCAAATTTTATATAAGAAGTTACCTAGTTTCCATGGTGATTTTACTCATTTTTACACACTTTCGGTCTTAGAAAACCGCAATCTTAAATTAGATATAATTCCGTCAACTTTGTTGTTTTATAACTTAAGCCGATTCAGACCCGAAAAGCCCTCAATTGTATTTTTCAATTGATCAGATTGTTGTTTTATTAAAACAGTTTTATAAAATTAGTTACATGTTATCTCGTAAAAATTCATATTCTCTTTATTTTAAACTTCGTTGTTCGAGTTTCTATATCCAGGATTCGTCTTGAGACTTACTTTCATAATATTAAGTTTATAAAGTGCCTAGAATTTTGTGCTAAAACCGTAGTTGCGGACTGTTTTATAAATAAATATATAAGTTTTATTTTTATGATTTTTAACATGATTTATTAACTACAAGTCCTCTAATTTGTCTATTACAACATGTTTCCTATAAATAAAGTCCACTTAATTATGTCCATCTATTTATCTTCTAATATGTTTATAAAAGTGTCTAGAACAATTATTTATTTATAAAACTATATAAATAAAATTTTTTTAACAACTATTCAACAATTAATTTTATAAATTAACCAACACTTGTAATATACCAAATAAAATGTGTTCTTGCATTCTAACATATTTTTACACATTTTCACCATGAATATATATTTACTTGATTATGTACAATCTTAGTTTTCTTGTTGTAAACTTTGTAAAATACAAACTAAGTGGTGATTTAACAAGATAATAAATATGTATACATGTAAGAAATGAATAAAATGAAAGTGTAGGGTTTTGTTGTGACAACCGTGGCTTGAGCAGGTTGGTCAAACCGTAGTGTTGACCTAAATATCTGTTCTATAAGTATGGTTTATGGTTATATGTGATCATATGTATTTATGTGTGTTTGTATGTGTTTATGAGGTACTGGTAATCAATCTATTGGGGGTGTCACTAAATGAGATTGGATTGATGGTGAAGTTTGTTGAGTTCATTTCGTTCACTTTTGAGTGACGGGGAAATGATTATTGAGATTTGAGCGTTTTCGTGTTAAATAAGTAAGTATTATTACGTATACGTATTTTTGTGTTAGTAATTTAAGATAAGTTTAGGTTTTGAGGGTTAAGTTAAGAGAAATGAGTTATTTGATGGAGAAACTTCATTTTAATCACTTATAGTGATAATAGAATGATGGTATTTTGAGAGAATTGTTTTGGTTTATATGTGGGTGGCCTAGGCTGATGAATTAAATGAGAGCGTGTCATTTTTGAAAAAATGAGTTGTTAAAATAGTGAGTTTTGCTAAACTTTCCATATTTAGAAGTGAATTTGGAAAATGAAAGTTTTTTTAGAAAGTAGTTTTCAAGCAAATGGTTGAACAAATTAGCTTGGTTTTTATAAAACTTAATGTATATGATAATTAATTAATTAATAAAAGAAAAGATTTTTTTTTTTTTTTAGGCATGAATAGTAAAATCCAAAAATTAGAAAGAAAAAAAAAGAAAAGAGTTTGAATTGAAATCAAATTGTAATTAGATTTATCTAGGGATTTCCTTGTGGCCTATAAATACCAAAAACTAATCCCAAACTCTTCCCCTCATTATGTTGGCCGATCCAAGGAAGAAGAAAAAAGAAAGCTAGGGTTTTCTTGCCTTAAGGTAAATTTTCTAATCTTTGTTAGTTCTAGTTTTAAATTTTCAATTCTAGTAATCCAACATGATGGATTAGGGTTATAAATTAGGGTTTATAAATTAGGGTATTTAATTTTCAGAAAGTTTATGTTATAATGATGACAGTTTAATCATTAGATCGATTGGATTAGCGATAAGATCATGCGTTAGGCGTAGATACAGATATTAGATTTTTAATTCACTGCCAGAAAGTTAGGCAAGTGTGGTTACGAGCTTAACTCATTCATAAAAAAGATAAAAGATCAAATAAATAATTTACAATATACTAGAGATAACCTCAGAGAGTCTACTTTTCAGCAAAGTTGTCCTTGTGACTTTTTATGGCCGGGAAGTGGGTTAAAAGGTCGTTACAAAATCAATGTGTATAACAGTGATGAATTTAAGTTGTGGTTTTTATTTTTTTTAAAATACTTAGACATCTAGTTAGAGGCTCTAAATTACGTGGAAGTTAGTTCATATATTGTGTGTAACCCTTTAATTTTTTCTAAGGCTGTAATGAGGTCTAAATTGGTTATCTAACGTCATACTTTTAGGAGGTCAGATTCTGGGCGAATTCTGAGCACTTTGGATTAATGAATTTCTAAAGGGTATTTGTAAAAGGGTAATGGCTTTGGGAGAGTTAAGAGAGGTTCATAAGACATATAAGTAGCATGGTGAATTTTGGTTTGAATTATTGAGTTGTTTAAGTGGTACGTTTAGGACGCATAAGTGAGTATAAAATTCTGTACAAAACCAGAAAATTTAAAGTGTAGTATTGAAGTGTAAATGACATATGTAAGAGTTGGAAAAGGGTTAAATCAAGTATAGAACTATGGTAGATAGCTTATATATCCATTATAGTTGAGGTTACATCATATTGGGTGGAATGCCTAATTGATGGTATCTTATTGTGTGCTTAATTGTTTAGATTATCCGTGAAGTGTTTGTGAAGCTTTTGTTGGATTCTTTTGGGAAGTTAAGCATCAGGTGAGTTTCATAGTCCCATTTTTTAATGTTTTTACATTTGGGATGGAAATGATGCAAAGAGGTTTTGAAATATTTTAGTTACTGTGATAAGGTGATTTAAATGATGCATGGGCTATACGTGACTATTGTATGTTATATGCTACTTGCTTTTATGGTATGAATTGTTGTTTTTTTTAACGGCAACTTTATTAAACACTAGCAAGGAGCTAGAAGATTACAAGGAAATCAAGTAAGGATGTTGAAGCCAACTTACCCAACTAAAGGAAGATTTGATTCTAGTTACACACCATGAAAAAGAACGTAAAACTACATCGTCAAAAATATAATCTTTCCGAGGCTTCTTATCCGCAAACAAGAGATGATTTCTGTAACTCCAAATACACCACCAAGCAACGTAAAAGACCCCTTCCAAAACGTCTTTCTTTTTTGAACCCATTCGAAGAGCTTTGAACCAGACGAGCCAGTCGGAATAAGAACTGAAAGAAGATCTATCCAGATTCCACCAACGGCAAACTAGATGCATAACGTCCAACGCCAAACCACAATTGAAGAATATGTGGGTCGTGTCTTCATTCGCCTCACCACAATTGGGACATTCGACAGAGGTGATCACGACACCTCTTCTATATAAATTCAAACGCGTAGGAAGGCGATCCAAGAAAATCTTCCAAGCAAAAACGTTGATTTTAATTGGAACACATTTGACCCAACGAGTAGGAAATTCATCTTTAGGGAGAAGCGTATCATCCAAAAGGTTGCGAACATCTTTAACTCGAAAAACACCATCGCCATTCATGTCCCAAACCCATCTATCCTCCATGTTAGATAAGATCACCGGTTCAAGGATTTCAAGCAGGCACGAGAGCTGTTGGGCTTCAGGCCCACCTCTAACAGGTCTACGAAAAGAAGTAGTGACAGAGGACAAAATTTTATCAGCCACATAACAATCTTTGCAATTTTCCAAGGAATAAAGACGTGGAAACATATCTTTGAGCACTGAATCTCCTATCCAGAAATCATTCCAGAATTGTGTATGCATACCGTTGCCAATACGAATCTTACAGTGAGAAATAATATCAATACCTTGTAACTTAATAACCTGAATCTCCTTGATGATAGAATTCCATAGAGAAGGGTGAGAAGCAGTGAGTTTTTGTGAATACGGACCGTGAATGGTAGAGATGACCCGACCCCATAAGGAATTGTCTTTAGAAATAAATCTCCATATCCATTTAGTAAGGAGAGCCCTGTTAAGGGCGTAAAAGCTGGATACACCTAACCCGCCGTGTTTTTTAGACGCTAACACCTTGGACCATTTTACCCAAGCTATCTTCCTTTCTCCGTCCTGAATGCCATTGAAGAAATTGCGGCGCATTCCTTCCAATTGATTAAGAACAGCCTTGGGGACCTTAAATAAAGACATATAGTATATAGGTGTAGAGCCAAGGACCGATTTAAGTAAGGTAAGGCGCCCTCCAATTGATAGAGATTTAAGCTTCCACTTAGATAACCTTTTCTTGAGTTTGTCAACCGTATCACCCCAAGAATTAACCATAGACATATTGCCACCCACCTTAATACCCAAATAATTAAATGGAGTCGACATAACCGAACAGCCGAGAGACTCAGCAGCAGGTTTAACACGAGAGCTCGGGACACCAATACCGAGGAGATGACTTTTTTTAATGTTAATCGATAATCCAGATAACAAAGAAAAGCATCGAAGGATATGCATAATACCTATTAAGTTATCTTGAGACCATTCACCAATGAATACCGCATCGTCCGCGTAGAAAAGATGGGATATCATAAGAGATGTAGCTCGTTGTTCGTTGAGATATCAAACGCTTGTGTTGGTATTCTAGGGTGTTATCATAGAACTGGTGTTCTATGTTCTCCGTTTGGCGTTTTGATTGTTTTCCTTTGTCTAAAGGTGACGATACTTTTTGGTTTGGTTCTAAGACCGTGGTATGGATGAGGGGGGGGGGGGGGTGTTTCTCATGGTTTTGTTTTGGTTTGCATGGAGTTCCTGTCGTGTGACCGTTTTCAAGAAAATTAACATTTTTGTATTGGAATCCTTAAGGTATTTTAGGAGTCTATTTTGCTATCATGATGTCTTTTGTTGCGAGTCATAAATTCCTTTTCAAAGTAATTTTGTTGTAGTCGATATCATATCGTTTAGGTGTTAAAAACTTCTTTCAAAAATTATATTATATTAATTATAATGCAAACACATTGGTTGTAACATCTTTTGATTTCTTTTTTAAAATCATAATTAAAATAAGTTTATGAATTTTTATTTAAAGTTTATTTTTACACTTTAAAATTATTGGATTTATTAACTAAGGTGATTCTATTGTTTTAAAATGATTGTTTTAGGTTTTGAGGGAAAGTTTCACTTGGGTAAAAAAGTCGGTTTTGGTACAAGGGTTCTTAAATCTTTTAATTAATGGGTAAGGTACGTGGTTTATTATTGGGTGTTTATAGCATCATTGAATCGTTTGTTAGGTCTTAGGTTTGTTTCGTTATGTCGATGTTTATGTTCGGTTGTTTCTTTTTGGGATTGTGTGTTTTTTGGGTTCCAATACTCAATTGGTGCATGTGAAGTGTGTATTTCTTCATGGCTGGTTCTAGAGTTGAGGGTAGGTTTTACCCCTCGCCGTGGAATGGGAGTTCATATGGAATTAGTACAAGGAGCGACACCGATTTGTGAAGGCTCGTGACATTGACGCCTTTGAAGAGCACGAGTTGTTGGATTGATTGCAAGGTTGCAAATGGTGATGGTTGGTTCGAATGGTAACTTGTTTGTGGGAAGGAGTCTGTATTACTTGGGGGAAGAAAGTGGGTAGTTTGGAATGTGCATTAGATTTATTCAAGAAGAGTGAGATAGAAAATTGTATGTAAATGTCACAAAGGAGGGTGTACAAGGGATGGACGTAGTTAAGAATATTTTTAGGATGCGGTAATGGAGCGTTGAAGTTTGCGGCTATGGCTTTTTTGGCTAACCAATTACACCAAGCGTTTTATTTTTTCTTTGTTATGGAGTAATGAGCAAGGTGTGCAGGTTGTATATAGACAGCTAGTTAACGGGTCTATAACGAAGACATTTAAAACCACCGACGTTAAAGAGAAGCATGAATAGCACTTAAAGATATGATGGTTGAGTGCTGAAGGAAGAGAAGTGTATGTAATTTTTCATACAACATGGAAGCGAAGCCCAAAGGAGGAAGCTATTCATAGAGGGGAAAGATATCAAATGGGTTAATGAGAGGTCATAGCATTACCAGAACGGAGCGAACTCGATTTTCATAGTATATTATGAGCGCGGAGCAAAGATTTGGAATGATTACTTAGTTCGAAGAGAGAGGGAGATTGCTTGTACGTTGCGACATCTGAAGGTTCTTATGAAGGATTGCATGACTAACGTGGTAGGTTTTGCCCTATAATACTAGAGGCATTAAGTGAACGAGACGTGGAGAGTGATCTATACGGATCATAAACGTTTCCAACACACTTTCAATCAGAAGGCTATTGAACAGGAGCAGAGTCGATGGTGAAGTTAGTTAGGAGTACTGGTTCGTAGGCCTAAGTAACCATGCGTAGAAAGGTAATGTAGTTGTTGAATCGTTGTGTAGGGAAAGAGTGAAGCCAAGATTAGTTCTGGATTTGAGTATGATGATTCAAGCTAGATCGAGAAAGGATGTGGTGTTATAAGATAAGTCGTCCAAAGCAAAGAACGCGTCAACATGAGAGGTTGCTGTGGCATTGGACCACGAGTCTGAGAAAGAGGACGTAGAGTGGTCATATTGGTTAGACAATGTTCGGATCTCCGTTGGAGTGATGATAGGACATTGGGCTATGGAAGAGGCTTATACTATAAGTTATCCTATCCACCCTGGAGCGGTGCGACTTAGTGTTGTCTTAGGTTTCAATGGTGGGCGAGTATGATGTAAGACATAGTAGTTGCGGGTAGTAAGTATTTCATACGTGTGCAGACATGGAAGTTGAGGTAAAAAGGGTCTTCAGGAAAGTTGATAAGGGACGACGATGGTAACTATCAACCTGGTTATATGTGTGTGTTTTTGGAGGAAGAGGTAGAGAGAACACGTACCCCTCACGTGTATACTTTAATAAAGAAACAGAGCGGTTGGTCAGGCCGGGTCAATAAAAAAATGAATTCCATTGCTATAACTCTATTTTCTAGTAGTGAAGTTACATCTGAGTTAACAAATAAATGCTATACTATGATAAACAACTGATACACAAGAAACTTGTATTACTAAAAATCGCGAACCAATTGCTCGTACACGAACCAAAACCTCTAACAACTCGTACACGAACCAACAAATCGTACACGGACTAACAACTAATTAAAAAATGTGACATTTGTCCAATTTTTATTGCTTCTCACTTTAACAACTTTAAGCACCTACGCCATTTTAACTAGATTATATATATATATATATAGGGAAGGGATCAAGTGAGAAGAAAAACTAAAATAAGAAGAATAAGAAGGATTTCTAGCCACACATTTCAAATAGGAGGGAGAAGTTTAAGGGGAGATGCATCCATTTTTGTAGGTGCATCTGAAATGTGTGGTTGTGGTTTCTTCTCATCATTCTCATTTTAGTTATTCTTCTCATTTGATCCTTACTATATATATATATATATATATACACATATATATGAGGAAGGTTAAAATAAAAAGACAAATATTCGTGAGAATGATAAAAAGAAATTTATTTTTAAAAAAGTTTTCAAAAAATTCCAAAAAAATTCCATTAAATCAGGTATGTTGGTGCATAAAACTTTTGTAAAAGAAGTTTTTCTAATTTTGAGTTTTTATACGTTTTTTTAATGCACAAAAAAAGAAATTTTGATGCACAAAAAACCGATTTAATGCACAAACGTTTTTTTTCATAAATTTTTTCGGCAAAAATATCCACTTTTAGAAAAACTTCCTTCACAACTTTTTCATGCACTAACATACACGATCTTGTGGAATTTTTTTAGAATTTTTTGAAAACTTTAAAAAAAAAAATTTTTATCCTTCTCACGAATATTTGTCTTTTTATTTGATGTTTATCCATATATATATATATAGGGGACCGTTCTTTGTAGAACCACTTTTTTGTACAGAACTTACAGAACCACTTTGGACCAATAGGAATTTAGTATATTATTAAATGTTTTTCTTAATTCAAGAGGGTATAATAGTCAAAACACATTTTGATTTTTCTTTTTGAATTTTTTAATTTAAAAAACGTTTTTTTATTTCCTTATTTTCAGAATTATTTTTTTAAAAATCTATACTTTTTTCAGTATACATGTTTTTTTGAAAATTAAGGTGCATATGTGTTTTTTTTTAAATATTGTAAATTTATATATGTTTCTTGCGTATAATTATTTAGACATCAAACTTATTTTTTTAATGGTAATTGCACTTATGTTTATAGTTTATATTTTTTAATCTTTGAAATTTAACCAAAAACATAAACATATACATGTAAACTCTAAATGTATAACAAAGCAAAAAAATCTAAATACAATACACAAATTTTGATATCAAATAAAATACAATTCAATTACAATATAGAAGTGCAAGAGATTAAAAGACATGTGTGCATGCTTCGAGAACATATATGCACGGCTTCGAAAACATATATGCACGCTTCACTTTCTCACCCAAATTCCTTAATACATATGAGCAAAGAACGTATGTGCACGCTGCGCTTTCTCGTCAATGTACTTGTATCTCGTTTTACAATAGTGTCTTTACATCTTTGTCATGAGCAACACTAATGTCTTTTTAATATCTGAAATTACAAACAATTTTTTAATTATTATGAACAAGTAGTAAACACATATGCACAAATTAAAACAAACGTTAAAACACATATGCACCCGCACTCTTTTATGGATTTTATCCGCATATATGAATGTATAAATTATAAGTCTTAAAAACACGTATGAATAGTGAGCGCCAAAAACACAAATCAAACTAAACTGTTAAACTTAACCATCAAAAGAGCACAAATGAAACAAATCCATACCTTGCAAAATCTAATTACTAACCTACATATAAAAATTCCCTTACAACTTTGTTACTGTAAGGCTCGTATGAAACTGTTCATCATCATATTAATAAAATTGAGCACAAGGCAATTTTAGGCAACATATTCTGTTCAAATATACAAGATAATTTGAGCCATATTAATAAATTAACCACCAGTTTCTTTGAGCCATTTTACTTATTCGCTCATGTATAAGTTAATTGTGGTCAAACTTCAAACTTCTTCCCTTCTAGTCTCGGTATAATCTATTAAAGATGAGTAAAGAATAATAAGGATACAAAACTTACAAACTGTGGTAAGCTCTACTAACCAATTAAAGGATAAAGAAAATCCTACATCAAATACAGAAGTAAATGAATACTAATATTGTATTCTATTAGCACAAACCTGTCCACAAAGACCATTCGCTATATATTAACGCGATAAAAAGCGACATGTAACCGCGTTATCCTCCAAACTAGGGATATTCATTTTTCTCTTACACATTTTTACTTGATGGATCTAAAGAAATTGATGATGTTTGTTTTCTTTTCTTCAAAAAAACGAAATTGATAGATCTAGGAAAATGGAACTAGGGAGGCAGTTTATTTTTGAGGGTGGGTTTAGGGTTAAAAGGACGGTTTATAGCATTTTTTTAGGAGAGGATACGAAATACCATAAATGCCCTTTTAGCTTTATAAATAAAAGTTTATTTTTTTCTGTTAATTGCATAAAGACCTTTATCTTTTGTTTAATGGCAGTTTTGACACATTTAATCTTAACCATTGATTAAATTCATTCAATGGCATAGATTCATTTCAAATTAGTTCTGTAGGTTCTGTACAAAAAAATTGTTCTGCAAAGAAAAAATGTCACGAGTTAAGATAAAAGTATCATAATCATGTAGTCGTCTTTAAAAATAGACATAAGTTACGCTTTTTATTTATTGTTCTTATGCTTTTTATTTATTGTTTTCTCTTATGCTATTACCCTATATACTAAAAGGCATCACAAAAACAACACTTATTGTTCTTACACTTTTTATTTATTGTTTTCACTTTTGTTATCCTTTCCTATATAAAACAAGCTTACCTTCAACTAGATCTACTCCCAAAACTTATAAAAAATGGCACCTGGCATTTTACTTCATTCTACGGCTCATATTCACGAGCTGTTTAAAACTAAAAAGGTGAAACAAGTGAACCCTCTCATTAATACCACGAAACAATTTATACCCCAAATCGGTTTCCCCCAAGAAATTTCCCCAAATCAGTTGGCCCTATAAAATTGATCTTAATTCAATCACTTAGTCTTAAAAAATTATCATTTATCCCCAAATCCATTAACACGAAAACAAATGTGTTATGATTTGAAGAAATCACAATATTACGTATCAAGGAATCATCTAATGGAGGTAATTTTACATTTTAGGGTTTAATTGAATTCAACTCAAAAATTTGTATTGATTGAATTGGGTCCTTAATTTGTATGGTTTTGATTTGGAATTTGTTGAGAAAAACATTAGGTACGAAGTGTTTGATGAAATTTCTCTTAGAGAGAAGTTTATAGAATTTATTGTTATCTGTTAAGATTGAGATTTTGTTGAGGAAATATTTAATGATCTTTTGTTTCATATCATGTTTGTTAGAAAATCAAAGTATACAGTTATTCTTAAACCGGCTATGACAACAAATATGAAGTTGGGATATAATTGGCGTTGCACATGTTGAAACAATGAGGCAGGTGGATTTAAACGACAAATTGTAATATCAAAAATTCTACTTATATATCCAGTTGCAATCCATCTTTCATGGTAACAATCCCTTCATAAACCCGTATTGAATAAACATACGCACGTTGCAATGTAGATGGTTCGATAGGCTGCATCTTTCAAGATAAAAGAAAAAAGTCGTTTATCTCAATTTAGGTGTATTTGAATTAAAGCAAATTTAGAAGGTTTTAATGTTATGTGCACTGAAAATATAGCTACTGTAACTTTTGATAGATTTATATTATAATGCTTATGTCTAATATCATATTTTATGGTAAACTTAAGGATATGGTTTGATTTAATTATAGGTGCGAGATAAACATAAACAGTGTTAGCACGTTTTGAGGTTGTGGACAATCTTAGCTCGATAATAGTACTTGCCTTGATTAACAAGATATGCTCATAATGTTCTACATTAAATATAAAGCCATTTTGTATTGTGATAGTTTGTAGTTGATAATCGTATTTTGAACATCTGAGGCATAAGGAGTCTTAGCAGGCAATACCAAATACCCCTTAAATTAGTTATGTCGTCTTTAGATAATCTTTCGCTATAGGTGTTAAAGTACAATTTTTTGTATGTTAATAAAGGGATAACGACACTAATATGGCTTAGCCTCTTTCGTAAACCATTACAATGGCAAGAAGAATAGTGGTGGCTACCCGCACCTCATGTCCATGCTTGTGGTCCACGAATGCAGTTGAACCATAAGCGTGAATCTACTACATAGATTCCTTGAAGCTACCATGGCTACAAATCATACCTGCAGTCCTTTCCAAAGGTATAAAAGAAAAACAAAATTTTAATTGTTTAAATATTTTTTTGTAGTGGTTTTGATTTGTGCTTTTAAGGTTTCACAGACTATATTACAGTGTGAAAATTTTTATGGCATATCTCACTACTGTTTTTGTTATATTATGTTGCCTACATTTGTTATATTATTAAGGGAAGAAGTCCAGGAGCTTTATCCTCGAAAAAGCTTACAGATGACAAGATTGATTGTATTAGTTACACAAGACAAAATTGACGGTGCTATACATGATCCATTTTTTAAAATTATATAGATATAAATTCGTGCTTTTTTCTGTAAATCTTTGCTAAAAGAGCGTGTTTATTTGTGCCGGTTTATTTTGCACCAGTGCTAAATGCTATGCTCAGTGATATGTTGTGCATTTGGAAAAATTAGTAGCAGGTATTAGTTTTGTATTGGTTAAATTATGTTCCTCTGTGCTGTGTATTTACTTTTTTCGGGCTCCTGTTTTATTGATTGTTGGTTAGTGGTTAGATGTAGACTTGATTTTGAGCATAAATTGATGCAACTCCATCGTTATTGGTCATGGCTCCTTATCTATTCCTTTTCTTATAGCGAAGTCATATAATTTATTACTATTATACTAAAAGGGCCCAAAAACACTATTATTAACTTCTTTTTATCTGATATAGATAAAGAGGATACATATTGGACACAATACTTGACCAATAGCCCACCATTTTTTGTTATGGCAGCATTTAGTATTGACAGCAAACTCTGTTATATATTCATGCAGCAAGGCAAGCAGCGGTCGGGAATTTTGAGGAAGATGATAACAAACAGAAATTCAGGTGTTGTGTCCGTACAAACAACAGAAATCGTAACATGTCAGTAGGATGCATGGTAATGTTTCTTGGCATTTTGCTTACAATTTTTTGGCTAAGAAAACGAATTTAGGTTATTCTTTCTATAACGTCGGGAGAGAGGAAAAAACGAACAAAAAACGAAAAAAAAGTCACCAAACAAATAATTTTTTTGTTAGTAATAAAATACAAAAATAAAATATTGGCCGATAATAATCATAATAATCATAATAATAATATTTGGATGTGTTATTTTAAATAGGTTTAAAAATAAATTAATGTATAATACAAAAATTTAATTTTAAAAAAAAATTAAAAAAATTAAAAATAAATAAAATATTTGCAAAATACATCCCTGTGGTTTTTTACACAATACATCCCTCGTGAGAAGATAACGGAAATTTTTTTGCATCGTTCGTCTTCAGGGATGTATTGTGGCAAACGTTTGCCTAACGAGGGATGTATACCGCCAATAGTTTCTGACATGGATGTATTATGTGAGAAAGTTGAAACCACATGGATGTATTTTGCAGTTTACTCCTTATAATTTGTTCATGCCACCTTATTCTTTTTAGATCGATTTTTTTGGTGTAGATCGAAATATTTTTTTTTTGGCGGATCGAAATCGATTTTAGCGAAGTTGATGTTGTTATGCCTTTAGCCAAGAGGGCTCGAGTTTCCTCGCCATCTAGTCTGGAGGACTTATCGCCTAACCATGGCGATGACCTACACACAAGACCATTGTTATATTTTCATCAAGAGAAGAAGTCCAGGAGCTTTATCCTCAAAAAAGCTTACAGATATCATGTGCGTGAGGTAATAGGTGTTTGATAAAGTATATGCACTAAATATAGGCCCATATCAATCCGTTTATTATTTTACAATGGTGACCTGAACGCTTTTCGGGCATTGTGAAGATTTTTGTTTATTTAATTGGTTGTGAGTGTAAGTGGGTTATTTTGTGGGGTATATTTGTATAAATTGGGTATCAAATTAAATGATATATCTGATCAGGGTTCTGGTGACTGATAAGGGTAAATTGTGAGAAGGAGTGAGGATGAAAAGTTGGAGAGAGAAATCTAATGTGACGCTGATGTGTCCGGTAAGAGGGTGTTTTTTGCGGTGACTGATAAATGTAGCCTTATATTCTTCAAAAATCCAACTTGCTCATGTACTATACATTATCATTGTCGATCTGTCTCCCCATCATCATTTGCCACCTGTCAATCGTCGTCGGTCCAATGCTTCTTTCTCCGCAGCTTGTTATTTGCTTGGATTGTTTGCTAGCGGTGCAGAAAAATTGAAAAACCTGAAAACTAAAAAAAAGGAACCGAAATAACTGACCGAAACTAGAAACAGATGGTTCGGTTTTTACTTTTTGAAAAACAAAAAACTTCGGTTCGGTTTCAGTTTTCGTCCAAAAACTTAACAGTAAAAACCGAACCGAACCGTCTTATTATATAACAATATATAATTTATATAATATAAGTTTTCGTATTACTTTTGTGGAAGGATTTATAATATTTATCTTGAAATTTATATGCGTGTTTGTTGAACACGTACATTTTCTTGACAATTGATCCGTCCAAACTACACCTTAAAATATATATAATATATAATAAAATATAAAATATATATAGTAAGAATAGTTTAGAAACAAAGTCAATAAAACCGAGAAGTAGTATAGAGTGTTCCCGGGTCGTTTATCCCCAACGAGGCTCGACTGGAGAATCGATACAGTCAAAGATTTGAGTTTGAAGGAGAGAATTGATTTGAGAGTGAGGAAAGTCAAATTAAACAATAACAAACAAAAACGTTTAAGAAAATCCTAAGAATTATGAAATTAAGCTGAAAAACGGGAGCACGAATCCCGTACAAAGGGGGAAAAACCTAAAATCATTAAAATTTTCACTTCTAAACTACTCTAGGGAATAAATAACGAAGAATGAAAAACACTAGACCGAAAACGGAGTTCGTTTTACCCAAAAACGAGTCAAGACAAAAACCGCACCCGGAACCGTTCTTTAAAAATCAATAAGTTGTAAAAATGACCCTACGAAATTTTTTATATTTTTTCTACAAACTATATGGCTAAATAAAATTTTCTAAAAAAGAAAAATATTTTTTTGATAATTTTTGTATTTTTTATGAATTTTTTAAACTTTTAACGAAATTAAATTATAAAAAATAGTAAATGACTTTGAAAAATCTGAAATTTTTTCTAAAAATACTAGACCATCCTAGAATAACCTATCGAAAAATGAAGAAAGAAAAAGATTGTTATAAATAAGCCCTCACATAAGCTGAACATCTTATTACATTTAAAGCCTAAAATCGTGTAAAAGTACCAAGCCCCCTTGAGTCTTTAACGAAAAAAACCAAAGGCTCAGCGGTATGTGTTGTGTGGTATAAAAGGGGACTGTATCGAGGGGGAGCTAAAAAAATGCTAAGTCATTTGGCTTATGGTGACACTTAAGCTAAACCTTGGACAAAATAAGCTAAAGGGACCCCTAAGCTAGCCTAATAAGCACTAAGGAGCTTAAAAGCTAAGACTAAATAAGCTGAAAAAAAGGGCTTAATGACAGAAGCTGAAACAAGCTTAAAGAAAAAACTAAAATGCTTAAGACTTGGGCTGTGTACACAAATTAAGCCAAGGAAAAAGAAAAATTAGCAAACACAGCTTATTACTCAAACCAAATAAGCTGTTAGGAACACAAATGAGCTTATGAAATAAGCTCAATAAGCCCAAGAGATGGCTTAAAACCCACAACAGTACTAACTAAAGAGTTAGTACTGTTGGTGTAAAATTTGGGCTTAATACTTCAATAAGCAAAGGAAAAAGGGAATAAGCTATCTAAAGCCATTAACTTACCTAATAAGCTACTAAGAACCTGAATTGGACAACTAAAAAGCTCTTAATAAGCTAGAAAGAAAAATAAGCAATCCCTACACTAGAGCTAAGTAAAAACAGTCAAAGAGCTAGTTTGAGCTTAAAAATAAGCCATCAAATAAGCTTGCTAAGGGCTGAAACTAAAGGGGCTTATCTAAGAGCTTATAGGCTCTCAAAATAAGCCAAGAAATTGGGCTTAAGTACACTACAAGCTTAGGAAAAGGAAGCTTAAAGTCTCCCCTTTGCACCAGGGGAGATTAAGGCTAAAATCAAGGGGCTTATTTGACAGCTTATTTAAAGCTGTCAAATAAGCTCAAATTGAAAAGAAAAGTAGAAACAGCTAAAGTACTCTAGCACAACAACTTGTGCACCAATTTTAAGAGTCCAAAACTCATTTAATCCTGCTGATTTTTGGTAGTGAAAAAGGCTTTTGCTTTTTTAAAAACTGCTACTTAAAAGGACTTGGTGGTTTTTGACTCAAAAGTCAAAAGACCAAGGGGTGTTGACAGCTTGTGTAGGATACACAAAACACACACTTTTTTGAACCTTAACTCAAAATCCCAAGTGCTTAACTAAATAAGCACTTGTGGTGTTTTTAAAAATCTCACAGTTTCAAAAGTGATTTATAAAAACTTTGAAAAACAATTTTCAACCTTAAAAACTTTTAAAACAGCTTTGAACAAGCTTATCACTTTAGCTAAAACTATTTCAATGACCTCAACCCATACACAAAACTATTTTGACCCGTTTTCCATGTTAACCCAAACACCCCTTAAGTTTTTGAAAAGTTATTTTAAAAACCTATAAGACTAAGTTAACGGAAATTTTAAAAACACTAATGATACTTAAGCACTATTAAACACTAAAAA
>BQNB010097385.1:0-25398 GCA_026074375.1 Tanacetum coccineum | reverse complement strand
TGGGCTCAGATTTGCGAGTGCGAGACGCGAGAAAAGGGTATGCGGCCCGCCATGGCTGCAAGCACGACGACGTGCTGCCCCACCAAGATACGGGCCGATTTCACCTACTGCAACCCATCAATCACAAACATAATAGTGTCATCATCGCCCACAATGGATTCATCGAGTTAGGAAACATTGTATAATCATACAGCACTAACCAAGCATTAACAAAGCATCATACATCCGTCATGGTTGCAAACCTTATAGGTTGCCCCGCCAAGTTGTGGAAAATCTCAGCTTTAATCGATCCCATGGAAACTCGTAACAGGATTGGTAGCATTTTTTGTATACTAATTCTTTCACACACAACACCCATAACAGAATCATCCCAAATATTGACATACACATACAGTCAAATGAAATCGTCAAAGCGTAAGTTAAGCAAGCAACAACAAATCTGACATTAAGCATAATTAAAGCACGCTGTAAGCATAGACAAAACGAACTATAAGGAGTGTCGAGAACATTGTATATGAGGCTCAGACAGGCAAGGGACCAAAAAAAGGATACGTCCGCCATGGCTGTAAGTGTAGTAACTTTCCCCGCCAAGATGCGGAGAATCCTAGTTTTAAACCCCCGCCCCCGCAGACTCATCACAGCCAATATGTGTGTTTATAAGCCTTCAACTCATGAGGGTACAACGTGAAAACAAACATTAACTGTTTTTTTTTTTTTTTTTTTTTTTTTTTTTTTTTAGCATCAATTTTTATTGAGTTCGAACAAGGAAGCTCGGTCACTTACATGGATGCTTTCGGTCTTTAATTAGTTAAACGTTGTAATATATATATTATCTGAGATTCAGGGCTCGATAGTTATCTAATATTGTATATGTTTGGGATTAATCACAAGCAAAACCCGAGTAAAGAAATCTCATAATATCTTTTTTCTAATCTATCTTTTTCTCTCATCTCTCTCTCTCTTCTCTCTCTCTAAACCTTTATCTCTTTTCTTATTTCTAGTTCTTGATTCGTGTTATGAAGTGAAGTGAAGTGTTAATCGGGTTCCTACAATTGGTATCAGTCGCCTCGGGTGGATGTCATGGTTTTTTTTGTTGTTGTGAAAGTATTGGATTCGACAGTTGGGTTGTTTCATCATTCGGCAACCATATTTTTTTCGTGGCTCATTTTGATGTTGGAAACGCCTTGTTAGAGCTCATAGTCTCTAGGCTTCATTGGGTTATTTTTGGTGGTACTCGGGTGAAAAGAAGAGAAGAACAAAACGAGTGGAAAGACGTTAGCACCGAACGAGTGGAAAACTTGTACAACCGAACGAGTGGAAAGACGTTAGCACCGAACGAGTGGAAAACTTGTACAACCGAACGAGTGGAAACACGTAAGAACCGAACGAGTTTAAACGTCTTGGACCGAACGAGTTTCATCTTTCGAGGACCGAACGAGTTTCATCCTTCGAGGATCGAACGAGCAAAATTTATTTTGGACCGAACGAGCAAAATTATTTTGGACCGAACGAGCAAAATTTATTTTGGACCGAACGAGCAAAATTTATTTTGGACCGAACGAGCAAAATTTATTTTGGACCGAACGAGCAAAATTTATTTTGGACCGAACGAGCAAAAATCTCGAGGACCGAACAAGGTAAAAAGTCATTGCGTTTTGGTTAAAAAGTCATTGCGTTTTGGTAAAAGATAGCACTGCGTTTTGTCTAGAAATCTTGTGTGAAGAAAAGGGTTTCAGTAAAACAGCCATAACTTTTGATCCGTAAGTCCGTTTCAGGCCCGTGACCTCTCAAATCGAAGAGAAAAACAAGACGGATTACGCTGTAACCACCCTTTAGCTGGTTACGGATTTTTCGAAGCCCAAAACACTCGTTTACTATGAGTTATTGACATTTTTCAGTTTTTTGGAATTTTTGGCCGCTGATTCCGAATCAAATCATTCACGGTTTTCTATTGATTTTGTAAAATCCCGTTAATTCATTTATCGGTTTTAATCATAGACGTGTAAAATCCCGTGAACGTGAATTGCTTACACAACCACAACTTCAATCACATCATATCCACTTAAGATCCAACAAAATCATTCACACTTCATAATTCATAACTATTCATTCATCATGTCTACTCCAGTTAACACATCCTCCACAGATAGCCAAATGCATAACAATATAATGGCAGCTGGTTCAAAAGAGCGTCCACCGATGCTTGGACCAGGGAGATATTCTCAGTGGCATTCGCGTTTTCTACGATACCTTGACACTAAATCGAATGGTGAATATCTGAGGAAGTGCATCTTTTGAAGGGTCCTATATTTGCCTACAAAACGTTACTTATTTGCTGCAGTTGAAGCAGCAAGAGAATTCATACCAGTGGATGCATATGAAGATAGCGAGACAAATACCACATCGACAACAGAGAACAGACTTTTACTTTCAAGCTGAAAAGAGAAGATATTTTCTTGATTTTGACTGGTATTGGGATGAAATTTACTCAAACTGTTGATGCAATGCAACACATCTAGGAGATTCGTGCACGCATTGATAAGGCTACAACAGGGTGAATCGTATGAAAGTACAAGATGTAAAGACAATCTATTTGGGGGAGTTTGGGAAAATTTACTTCTGAGGATTGGAGGAATCCTGGAGTCTTTTTACTCCTGGTTTTTATAAATGTATGAATGAGTGACAAGGAAACAACTTGCAAGTTTCACCAATGCATGTGAACGTTCAATTTCTTCAAACAACTTCAACAAGATATGGTAAGATTTGTGTCGGTTTTGTCAAGCAATGTTAGAGACAGGAAATAGACACGGTTCTCATATCACAAAGCTGTTTGACGTTCTGAAGCAGTTTCCAAAACGAAGTTAATGATATAGTTCTGGAGAGATAGCCAGAAGTGCAATTCATTAAGCAACTTCTTGCGGCTGCTCTACCATATTATGATAAATACGATCGGTCTCCAAAACCTCAATGATCGAGTGAACACAATCATACATGCAATCTTCTTCCACGACGACAAGTGCGTCTACCAGACACAAAGGCAAAGAGTCCCAAAACCAGTTCTCCTCAATTGAGTCCGTTTTTGAGGATGACAGTGATCCAGAACAAGCTCGGAGTGTGATAAGGATATGACTTAAGAATTTGGACACTCCTTGCTAAGTACTTCAAGAATGCTCGTGCAAACCTACAACAAACAACCTTCGAACTTTTCAAAACTCCAGGAACAAGTGAAAATACCACACCAAGGTATAAAAATGACAATAGTCAGGGCAGTTTAGGAATCAGATGGACGATGACAGTTGATGGGGCTAGGGAAAAGAAACAGTAGGCAGGTCCGGTAGTGCAACAAATGGGATACAGTGCTTTAACTGCAAGGATATGGACACTATGCCAGGGAATGCAGGAAATAAGCCAAAAGCAGGTTGTTTAAGACTACGCGTTTCACCTAGAAGAGATGATGACTGTGCAAACAAGCTGAAATAAGGTGTTACACTTCAAGCTGAGCAAGCTGATTGGCTAGAGGACACGGATAAGAGATTGATGAACAGGAATTGGAAGGACATTACAGCGACTATGCAATGATTCAGGAGGTCTCACTGGAAGAATCCAGTTCCTAATGCGTCAGCCACTGACGAACAGGTTACAAACATGATGAAAATGATGTGTTTGGCAAATGTGAGACGACATTACTGAGAACCATGTTTCCATTAACGACACATTATGTTTGGAGAAGGATGATAGCAATCGTCATTCTCTGATTCCATCAAATATATGTACTAATGATAATCAGGTTGATCAAAAACGACTGGAATGTGTTGATGAGGTGCTGCGCTTGCTAATATAATGCTAATTTGACTCTTGAATGAGGGGAAACAAAACGATATTAAAGCAATTAAGAAAGCAACGCATCATTAACTCAAGAACTGAAGGAGTGCAAAACCTAATCTTGATGAGTTGTAGGGCTCTTAGGGGAGGCTACTAGCTGTCGGGATAGTTCTTCTGATGCACTCAGATCACAAACAGACTGAGCTTGAGAAGTACACGCCCTTTATTGACCTAACGATTTGATTATAAATACTTCAAACATAGTTAAAGACACTCTAGGATTTTAGTATTAAAAAACATTTGACCTAGAAGAGGTTTAAAAACCAAAACCTATGAAATGTTCAGTTGTCAATCAGAACAGATGAGCTAGTCAAAAGAGTATGTTAAATAGTCTCAATTGGAAGGTTAACTCAAAGAGGAAAAAACAACTAGGTTATTCGGATTTAAAGGTTTAAGGAAGGAAAGACATTGAACTACAGATGGATTGACGATGGGAAAACAGGTAAAGTTTGTAAATGAAATTCTTTATAAACGCATTCAAGTCTATTCATGTCCATACACATGTTAGCACCAAATGGCAACGTATCATGTAGTCACCTTTGCTAATCCAAAGTAACTGCAAGAAAGCTCAATCTTGATAAACCCTGTTTTGTTTGAGATCCCTTTGATACTTCTGATCTGCAAACAAATTTGCCCACGATGGGAAAGACACATTGACTCTTGAAAAGGAGAGTAGATCAAAATTGGATATAGACAAAAGTGAAACATATAAATTTACACCTTTCAAAACTGTCTTTATGAACTTTCAAACCACATCCAAAGACTTTCTTGATCAGTTGTAAACGCGCTAAATTAGTTAGGAAGACAATGTGGCGAAACGTTTGTTAGGACAAAACCAAACATTCTAAAAACACTTGGCTTTCTACCATGTCTAAATCCATTAGTAATGGAGACTACTTTAAACGGATTATTAGACCAAACAACTTCAATCATTTTAGAACAATTTGTCAACAAACATGGTCTAATCATACTAGTAGTGCATTTCCTAACCCAACTGCCAAGAGTATGGAAGTTTTGATCAAAATCTTATTAATGCCTCTTTCAGACAAAACAATACTAGACAGTCATTGTTTTATTCATGAACTAAAAAGAGAAATGAATTGTAGATTTGGAGTACGTTAATTCCCTTGAAAAGGAGCTTGACGAACTTGAATCAGAAAAGGCTGATTTTCAAAACATGTATGATCTACTTCTCGAAGTAGTGTGTGTCTAATCCTAAGGATGTTACATGTTCGTATTGGCATTCTCTGTCTGATCTAAATGCTATCTGAATTCCAATGTTATATCTTCATAAAGTCAAAAGATTGTGAATGTCTTGCACAAAAGCTTTCGAATCAAAACTGAATCTGTTAACAAGAAGTTTAATAATTTTGTTAAAAAGTTTTGCTTATACTTGAAAAACACTCTAATTTCTCTTGAAACTTTCTTTACAAACATTGTAAAGAACAGATTGAAAAACAACCCAGTTTGCAATGGAAAATGCTTCAAAATGTTATTCGAATGAAGAACTGTGAACTTTATCCATGAATACAAGATTGAAAGCTCAAAATGCAAGCAATGAACATGGTGCATATATGGTTAAAGAATCAGTCTGTACAAAAAGGTAAGTCTGTGGAACTCTAGTTTGATTAAAACCATCTGTTGTTCGACAACCAAATGCCTCAACGGAATTCAAAACCATCAGTTTTAGGAAAACCGACTCCTTTTTAAATTATCCTGAAATAGAGAAGTTTTTTCAAAACAATCAGTGGTTATATAACTAATGCGGTCGGATGGTTGTTTAAACCGTCATACTCACAGAATTTGCCTGCCCCCTCAGAATAGTAACCAATGCGGTTCGAAACACAAATGTGCTTAACCCAGAAGTATAGAATTGACTCCACCACAACACAAACAAGAACACCAAAGTTGCCTTCATGCTTCTAGGAATACTAATCTCTCCATGTCTAAATCTTAGGGAGTAATTACACTACTAGTGTTAGCACGAACCACAGCTTAAGGGCTATCAAGTTAAAGTAAGGTCGTGCCAAACATTAGTCAAGTGAAGTTTCAAACAGAAGGAAGTAGAAGACCATTCATAGGATTTATAGTATTTCTAAGAAAACAAAGTCTGTATTGCTGTTTGTAATGACAGTTCAAAATTCCAGAACTTCGATTGTGAATGCGGTTTGTGCTGAATGTGGGAAAAGTGTGTTTAATTCTAATCATGATGCTTGTGTTTACTAGATACTTGAATGTTTGGTGAACACTAGAACTAAGAAGCCTGATGTTAGTGCCTATTTAGTGCTAGTTACCAAAGAGAAAATGCGAAACAAATCTGTTTCAACACCCCTATAAAACACTGTTGCTTCAGCGATACCACTATTAGAAATCATAGAGTTACTTATAAAGAGTTGTATGAGAATACAAACAGGACTGAAATTGGTGGATAGCTAAGAATGTCCATCAGGTTATAAATGGACACATATGCCTCTTAGGACCAAAAAAAATATGGATATGCCTAAAATCAGGAAAATGATGTATCATCAAAATTTAGTCCAACTATAGACTTTGTCTCTAGGATTTACTATGTATTGAAGTTATCAAACTCCATTAGATACAAATTGTCCACATGTTCCATCAGTCCTCTAATTCTCTAGCAGATTGTACAACTTCATCTATTCATTGTTGACTCTGGATAGCACAAAGCTCATGACGGCAATCTCAAGCTGTTGTGTACCTTTGTGGAGAAATTTTCTGGGTACTGTTCATTTGGGAATATGATCAAGTTTGGCTCCAATTCTTGGTTATGGTGACTCTTGATTCAAGGAATGTACGATCAAACGGGTTTTACTACGCGAAGGCCTCAATCATAATCTTTTCTTGTTGGTCATTCGGGTGATGCGGATTTCGGAGGTTGCTTTCAGGAATCTACTTGTTTTGTGAGAGATCTTCAGGGGAATATTACGATTTTCTAAACTGGTAATCGTGGAACGATCTTACACAATATCTCTTCAAGAATCAACTTCTCAACTCCAATCTGTTTTCATGGCTTAAAAGCTTCACCAACTCAAGCTATGGTTAAGGAACGAGACTTTTCTCATCTTACTTCGATTCATCACATTACTATCAAAGAAAGATATTGTTGAAGGTCTTACCTAAGTTGAAAATATGGTTCAAAGGATTTCATCTTTGTTCATCTTGTGAATGAGTTAAAGCATAAAAGAAGCTCGTTTAAGTACAAAAGCGTGTTCCAAGTTCCCAAAGGAAGGCTGAATTTGCTTCACTTGGACTTGTGTGGTCAATGCGGGTTGCAAGCATAAATGGAAGAATTATATTCTGGTTTTTGTCTTGCATGACTCATTCAAGATACACTTGGACTCTTTTTCTACGATCCAAGGATGAAAACACCAGAAGTTTACATAAGATTTTCTCACGATGATTCAACGCAATCTTCTCACGCTAAATAATTTTTGTCGTACTGACAGAGGCCACCTAGTTCTTGAACAGGACACTCATGCTTATTCAAGAAGAAGGCATTGTTACATCAGACTTCCACTCCTAGAACACCTGACTGAAACGGCGTTGTCGAAACGACGGAACCGCACTCTTGTTGAGGCGGCTTGAAACGGATGCTTTCAGCTTTCTAAGCTTCAATTTTCATTTTGGGCTGTAGCAGTGCAACCGCTTGCTATTCTCAGAACAGTATCATTATCTGCATATCCACTATGGAATGACGGCATATCCACATCTTTAATTGACAGGAACCTTCATTATAAACATCTTCACTTCTTTGGTTTGCATTTGTTACTATAACTATGAGATGGGGAAAATTGGAAAGATGAAAGAAAAAAGGGGATCCATGTGGCATGGTGGGATATTCATACTCAGTCAGAAGGGATATGTGTTTCCAATCAAGAGAACACGCTTAATAGTTGAGTCTCTTCATATCAAGTTTGATGAAATCATAGAAATTGGATGTTGATCGCACAGTTCAGACCTAGCACCACAACGACAAGAGTGTTGGTTGAAAATGGTCACTTCAGGCCTCGTTCCTCAAGGACAAAAGGGCGTCCAGAGTATGACAACTCTGAACCCTGTGCCCCCAAGGACATAATGTTGTTCCTTCAGACAAGAAAAGTCAAATTCCGTCACGTCATGGGTTAGAATTTCTCTTCAGCACTTTACTTGAAGAATATTACATTCCAACACACGATCATTGCTGAGGAAAACAACAATGATAAAGCACCGAGCATGCAATCATTCAAATGGGAAGCTGAATTTATCAATCACTTTTTGTACCGGGTACAAGAAAATTGGCGAGTCTTCCTCACGGCAACTTTGATAATACCGATGTGCATTCATTTCAACCACAAAGTCTTGATTACTCGATGGACCAAGGAGATCATCCATTAGATCAAGTTTGTGGGAAATCCAACTCCTTGCCAGTTCAAACAAGACGACAGCTTGCCAACAGATCTGTAATGTTGTATTTTCGCGTCACGGTGAGTATTGTTGAATAAGAGGAACATTAAGGGAGGCAATGCTGATTCTGCTATGGATCGAAGCAATGCAGGCATTGAACATCTGCCTCCTCAGTTCGACAGACTAAAAGTCAGGGAACTGTCGGACAAACCATTTGGGCAAGCAGATTATAAAGCTAAGTGGTTATGGATGAAAAGGAAGGATGAAGATCAGACTGTAATTCGCAACAAAGCTACGACTTGTTTGCTAAAGGTTTATGCGCAGGCAACCTCCCACCACCTAATGCAGGTATTTTGATTTTGAACGAATCATTTGCTCCAGTTGATCGCTTGGAAGCAGTTCGGATTTTCGTTGACACGCAGCACACACGTCCTTTTTCAAATCTATCAGATGGACGTGAATCATCACGGCATTTTCTTTAATGGTCCACTGAAGGAAGTTTTTACGTTGCTCAGCCCCGGAAGGGTTCGTTGATCCAGATCATCCAGAAAAAGTCTACCTTCTGAGGAAAGCTTTGTATGGATTAAAGCAAGCTCCAAGAGCCTGGTACGATGAACTATCAAACTTCCTGATGTCAAAAGGCTTTTCTAAAGGTACAATTGACCCAACTTTATTACAAGATAAAATACGGGGAGGGATATTCTTTTGTGCAAAAATTTACGTTGATGACATTTAATTTTTGGTATCGACAAATCCTAAATATTCAAAACGATTTGAAAAATTAATGCCACAGTGATTGAAATGTCTTAATGGGGGAGATTGAAATTCTTTTTAGGACTTCAGATCCACCAGTCCCCAAAAGGTATTTTTATCAATCAGGCCAAGTACGCTTTAGAAATTCTGAAAAAGCATAATATGGACAATGTCACTCCATTGGTACACCATTGGCTACAAAACCCAAGCTAGATGTAGATTGAGTGGATCGAACCGTTAGACCAATCTGATTTAATCGTAGTATAAATCGTGTCACGATGTACTTGAAATAGTAGACCAGACTTAGTGCAAGGCAGTTAATGTATTGTGAACGTTATCAAGCTACGACCAACACAAAAGCACCCTCATGGAAGTTAAAAGAATCTTTAAATACCTAAGGGTACCAAAGGATTCTGGCTTTGAAACTAACATCATTTTCAGACGTGATCATGCCGGATGACTTGATACTCGGAAAAGCTCTTCTGTGTGGATACAGTTTCCTTGGTGATAAGCTCGTAAGCTGGATGTCAAGAAACAAAATGCATGCAATGTCATTCAGCAGAGGCAGAGTACGTGGCGTTATCTGCAAGTTGTGCTCAAGTAATGTGGATGAGGACACAACTTCAAGATTATGGATAGAGATAGCGATCTACAACAAATTACCGTTGTATTGCGACTCACGCGTCGCCATAGCAATTTCAGGCAACCCAAGTACAAACATTCTGCGAACAAAGACATCCATACTCGGTATCCATTCATAAAGGAAAGGTTGATAATGTATATTGAAACTATATTTGGTTTTAGGAACAGAATACATTTAGATGACATGTTTACGAAAGCCCTTCCTGAGGATCGGTTTAAGTATCTTGTCAGAAGGATTGGTATGAGATGTTTGACTCCAGCTGATCTGGAGGTTCTGACAAATGAGACTGCTTGATATTCCTCATCACAACATCACATGTACATATTTTTGAGGAAAAGAAAATACATAAAATATAAAAACCTCAAAAAGAAAAATACAAAATCAGAAAATCAAATTTCCAAAAGATTCTTCTTGACATTGCTCTTGGAATCGATTAACTATGTTACGTGCTTGACATGTCGAATAACATTGACACGGGTTCTGTGTATATGATGTTTTTCAGGCGAGAGTTGCAAATAAGTTTCAAAAACATGTCAGTTCTAATTTTCTAAATGGCTTATGTGCAAATTATCAGTACATAACCCGGACTTCATTAAAGGAAGGTTTATACTTATCCTCACAACCGAGAAAAATTATAGTTCTCCGGTCTTAAGCTGTTCTTACAAGACATTCAATTCTTTAGCTAAGAAAGAAAAGGATAGTGTTTTTAAACGGGGGGGGTTTTTTTCAGTTGGCTTACCCTCTTCCGTTAGAAAGAGGAAGTCCTCTAACATATGGTTTTTCAAAAAGTTGAACATGATTTTTCAAGAATTCTCCATGTCAATTCATAATCTTTCAAAATTGTGTGTTCAACACTCCATCCCTCACAATGTTTTCAAAAGACAACAATTTTTTAATTGGTCCTATTTTTGAGGGGGAGTTTTTCGAAAAACAAAGTTTTAATGTTCTTGGATACATCAACATCGACAATTCTTATGTATTCAAAACATTATCAAAATGTTCCAAACCATTCATGCTGATAATATTTTCTCCCACTGATTTTTCAAGACATATTTTACTCACAAGGTATTTCAAAAACTAAGTGTTTATTATTTAAAATAAGGGGAGAAAATGTAATTAAAATATGATCTAATTGACTCAATGTGCTGAAGAAAAGGTTTTATGGTTCGATCTTATACCCAACAACATCTTAATTTAACGACGAATCTGAAGTCATAAGGGTCGGTTAGTTAGGGAATCTAATCCTTTTGATCCAACAAGAACGAAGGATCTACCCAATAGGATAATCTAAAGTTAGAAATAGCAGTCCTTTAGGTTATGATTGGAAGAGGAATGTACTATGGGAATTAAGGCGGACTATGATTTTGTTAACTCTGGTAACAAATCACAACAAGGTGTTAGTCAATGACGTTTTGGTAAGCATGAAGCGTTGAAGATTTAAAGAAATGTTGATAAAAGTGTCTATAGAAAGAAGCCCTTCCACACAACTTAAAAGCTGAAACCGGTCAAGACATAATGCTGTCAGAATCACAAGTTGATTTGCTGGACATTGAAAACGACATCATGGACACCGATGCATATGCATTAACCCTTCCTAGCCATTCGGGTTTCTCTTTACAGAAACTATGTCTCATTTGTTCACGGAGTAACAAAGTTATCTAATGACATCTCACTCCGAGATGGTTGATATTGAATAGGTGGCAATATGCTCAGCCATAGTAGTACTAAAACAAGATGCACTAAGCTGAGTTCTAGAGCCAAGGAGATCACTAAAAATCTCGTTAGGGACCACATTCCTCATTTCAAACAAGTGTTTGAGACATCATCAAGTTCACAAGCTTGTATATCAAGAGTCTACGCAATATCATGTTGAATATTGCCAGAACATCCGAGTGATACTAATGTATTCACAATGAAGATGGAAATCCTGCTTGAGCCACCATCAAACAAGCTCTTGGTAGGTGACTTGCGAGATTCTATATGAATCAAACTTGTGACAACTGGATATCGATTTGGTCCAGTAAATGAATTGACGGTTGATGAATTTTGATAAAAACATGACACTCTCGATGTGTTACAAAAAACTCTTTAACGAGTGACACGTCGATTGATTTTCAAATCAATTTTCTCGTTTATCACTAACGTAAACCTGCAGGTCAAACGGTGGTAACGGCAACCTCAATCCCCCTTGCAAAATGCTCAATCTACGAAGACATACTATCTAGAAAGCTCAAGATTTAAAGACAAAGACTTCCGCAAACTCTGATTTGAAGCTTTCAAGATAATGCAAAAGTATGAGCATGTTGGTCAAAGACATAAGATCGCAAGATGGCAAAGACGATAAAGACAATGACAAAGGCTCAAAGTCAAGATCGCAAAGCATGAAGGAACAAGCCTACAACATATAACGGGAAGTCAAAGACCAAGATCACTCGAGCTTAAACGGACAAAAGCAATGCTCTGTTCTCATGAAGGAGTGTCATACTGAACTCACTTGGGGGAGATTGTTAGCCTCAATTTTATTGAGTTCAATAAAGGAGCTCGTTCCGTGTTTCAGAACCCTCACACGCGCCGGGGAGACCTTGTTTGCACTCAATTTTATTGAGTCAATAAAGGAAGCTCGTTCCTGTGTTCAAGACCTCACTTCGGGGGAGATTGTTAGCCTCTATTTATTGAGTCGAACAAGGAAGCTCGGTCACTCTACGATGGAGCTTCGGTCTTTAATTAGTTAACCATGTTGTATAGAATAATATCGTGGAATCGGGCTCGCTCGATAGTTAATCTAATATTGTTTATGTTCTCGGGTTTAACCCAAACAAAACCCGAGCCCAGGTACCTAGTTAAATATCACGCGCGTCATTTCTTTCAAGTGTCGGGGTATTAAGGAACTTTTCAACTTGGTTAAAGTAGGTTGTTCAAAATATCTTTAATTCATTTAACTTTTTCTCACATCTCTCTCTACTCCTCTTTCTCTCTCTAACAACTCACCCCTCTCATTTCTAGTTCCGTATTCGTGGTCGATTGTATGAAGTGATAGTGTTTATCGGGATCCTACAGGACTGAGTTGTGGGGTTTACGATTTAAAGTGCCTAGCTCCTCAAAGGTTTATGACTGCGGCACTTTTGATTATGATGGCTCCGAACGGTGATACAAATTATTCCAAACTCTGCAATCAAACTATCATAACTCTTAACCAAAGTTCTAAGTACAATCTTTTAAGACTTACATTATTCTATCAGGTTGTGAGACGTGGTGGTGTACTATTCATTTTACTATGTCAACATTTCCCGGTTAAGATTGTGATAAGGTCGTCAGGCTTTCTTTTGGAATATTTTATTACATCTTTTTTTATACCTATCAGGTGAGATTCATAACCTGCCTTTACGCATTTTTACATGTTTTTATAGCCCGCCGAGGGGTACATGCTTGTTACAAACTCTTTTACATACTCGTTTATCTTATAACAATGTGATTACTCTTCAAAGACTTTGTGAGATTCATACCTCGCCTTTACTTATTTACTTGTTTTATAAAAACGCGAGGGGGTTACATGCTTGTTACAAAATCTTGTACATTACTCGTTTGATCTTATAAGCAATGTGATTACTTTTTCTAAGACTTATTCATGCCTAAATAGGAATTTCAAGTGTTTTACAAAGTTATTTGCTTTCTTGATACTCTATTACAGCTACTGTCTAAGTTAATTATGCCAAAAGTCCCTCATTATTTTTCCATGACCATTAATCCTTTCGGGTAACATAAATAAAAACAGCGATATTGTGGATGATCTATCGAGATGTTGAATCCTGTTTGTGTTGTACGGAATAGGTAACCAAACACAATATATTTGAATTTCATAAGGTATATGGCAATTAACATACTCCAAGAGGCCATTTTCTCTCTCATATAGATTATACTTATATATATGCTCGCTCGCACTCACTCGCATCGCGCGCGCGGCGCTTGTGTGTGTTATATATACACTAGTCAGTTATTGATTGTGCCATAAGCTTGGATAGACTTATCTATACAGACAAGACCAAACAGACCAGACAAGACAAATCACAAGTTAATACTACTATTACTATGATAATTGTATTCGTTGCAATTATTACAAATAACGGGTATATAATAACGTGACCCAAGATCATAACAATAACATTTTCATAATAATTGTGTTTGTACAATTATTACACTATGACTTGTATTCAAACTGTTTATCAAACCTATGAATTTCACTCAACCTTTGTGTTGACTTTTTAGCATGTTTATCTCAGGTTATTGAGCAATATACGGCACGGAGTGGCATGGACTCAAAGATGGCTAAACTTGTTATCATTCACATTGTATGTAACTAGATTTTGGGACCTGCCTTTGTAAAACTCTGATTTGAAATGAATGATAACGTATCTTTTGAACAAACGTCTCTTTTGGGTCGTTTTCTATGATTATGATTGTTGTTTCCATGAAGTAATACCCCAGATTAGCTTCCGCTGCTATATGTAAAAATGAGGGTGTTACAACGGCTTAGTTTTGATTTTGGCTTGTTTGTTGGTTAATCTTGCTCTCTACTTGTTCTACACATCAAAAGGTAAGATTGTTACAAATTTCATGTGTTATACAAGCTTAAAGTTCGAATTATAAGCTTTAAAAGGTTAGTGTTCTTCGTGGAGAGTTGCTTCATATTGGAAGATTTACAAAGAAACAAGTGTTAGTGTGTGTTTAATCTTGTTATACCCACTTAGTAACACATGGTTTAGCTTAGATTCGTAGATAAAAACCTCAAATGGTGAATTTTTACTCAATTCGTCCTAGGTGTTCTTGGTGGCGGTTTGAATAGAAAGGGGACAAGATCCACAAATTTAGGAAAAAGGTACAAGGCGAGTTGACTAGGTCAATGGCGGTTTGAGTTTAATATTAGATAAAACAGCCGGCGGTTTGCCTTGTTCAGTGGCGAGTTGGTGTTTATGAAGGCGGTTTGACAGGTTCATGGCGAGTTGCTTATTATATTGACCAAAATAAAACGTTACCATGGCCAAAATTCATAAACCAACGGCGGTTTGAATAAAATACTAGACGGCGAGTTAATCAAAAGGACAACGGGTTGCCAAGGTAAAAACTCATTGGCGGTACGCGGGGATTGTTGTAGTTGAATTACTTTTTTAGGGCAGGCGGTTTGGAGTTATAAAGTGTGAGTCAATAGGCAGCCGCGCTTGATCAAAACAGTCTTCGCATGCGAGTTTTGCTATCATAATATTTTTCTGGTTTGCCAGCGGTTTGGTTAAGTGAAGGCGGCGAGTTGTGTAACTTCAGGCGGCGGTTTGCTATTATTATAATAGGCGGCGAGTTAGTATAACAGGCGGCGGTTTGGTCACATTTCTTAGGAGGCGATTTGCTTATTATTTTAAGTAAATTTCACCTTGGACAAAACGGACATTGAACTATAAAACGACACTTAATCAAACTTAACAAATCATCAAATCAAACCATAATCAAGGACTTAACGGACAAATCTAACAACAATCAAACCTTAAACAACAAACAATCAATCATTCACGGTTTTCTATTGATTTTGTAAAATCCCGTTAAATCATTTATCGGTTTTAATCATAGACGTGTAAAATCCCGTGAACGTGAATTGCATACATAACCACAACAACTTCAATCACATCATATCCACTTAAGATCCAACAAAATCTTTCACACTTCATAATTCATTACCATTCATTCATCATGTCTACTCCAGTCAATACATCCTCAACAGATAGTCAAATGCATAACAATATCATGGCAGCTGGTTCAAAAGATCGTCCACCGATGCTTGGACCAGGAAGATATTCTCAGTGGCGTTCACGTTTTCTACGATACATTGACACTAAAGCAAATGGTGAATATCTGAGGAAATGCATATTTGATGGTCCATACAAGCTAACAAGTGTAGTAATAGAAGTTGTTGCTGCAACAGTAAATTCTCCAGAAGTACCAAAACATGACGAAGCTGAGACAGTACACAACATGTCTGAAGAGAACAAACTGTACTTTCAAGCTGAAAAGGAAGCTATTTTCTTGCTTTTAACTAGTATTGGAGATGAAATCTACTCAACTGTTGATGCATGCAACACAGCTAATGAGATGTGGATAGCCATTAAAAGGCTACAACAGGGTGAATCATTGAACATACAAGATGTTAAGACCAATCTGTTCTGGGAATTTAGGAAGTTTACTTCTAGAGATGGAGAATCCATGGAGTCTTATTACTCCCGGTTTTACAAACTGATGAATGAGTTGACAAGGAACAACTTGCAAGTTACAACAATGCAAGTGAATGTTCAATTTCTTCAACAACTTCAACTAGAATGGTCAAGATTTGTGACGGTTGTCAAGCAATCAAAAGAGATAGACACCATCTCATATCACACACTCTTTGACATTCTGAAGCAGTATCAAAATGAAGTTAATGATATCCGTGCTGAGAGAATAGCCAAAAGTGCAAATCCATTAGCACTTCTTACGGCTGCTCAACCATATTCAGATAATTACTATCAAGCACCAAAACCTCAAAGATCTAATGCAACATCATCTTCTACAAGACCTAGTGCATCTACCAGACACAAAGGCAAAGAGATCGCCAAACCAGTTACACCTCAATTTGAGTCAGTGTCTGAAGAAGACAGTGATCCTGAACAAGCTTAGAGGGATAAGGATATGCAAAAGAATTTGGCACTCCTTGCAAAGTGGTGTGTAAAGTTTTATACATGTAAAATATATATAAAATATAATACTTTAAAAGAGTAATTAAGAAAATTACCAAGTTACCCTTGATAAAATTCACTCTCAAAAATATATATAATAATATATAATACGTATATTAAACCGGGCAAGTATGATCACCCGGGTCGTTCATTTCGTATATAAAGGTTAATGAAGGAAGGATATTGACAAAATGATGCAATGGACAAACAAATTTAATTTTTGAATGAAATTCTTTATAAACGCAATCAATCAATTACGACCATTCATATGTTAGCACCCAAAATGCGCAACAAATAATGGTAGATCAACATTTGTCTAATCCCTAAGTACTCAAGATCGCTCACTCTGAAAAGCCACGTTTGTATGAGATCCCAATAGATACTTCTGATCCTGCAAACAGATTGTGGCCCCCGATGGGGAAGAGACAGTGACTCCTTGAAAAGGAGATAGATTCAAAATTGGATACAGACAAAGTGAAACCATAATGATTACACATATCAAAACCGATCTTTATGAAAACTTCAAACCACCATCCAAAACCTTATCTGATCAGATTTTGAACAATCACGCAAAAACGATTGAAGACAAAGTGAGAGAAAACGTTTAACAGGAAACAAAACCAAAACATTGCCAAATACGTGTCCCTTCTACCGTTTTTCTAAATCCATTATAAAAGTAGACAAGTTTTATAAACGACATACAAACAACTTCAATCATTTTATAAAACATTTGTGCACAGCTTTGGTCTAAATCATGCAATAGTGCATTTCTTAACCCAACTTGCTAAATATGGAAGTTTTTGATCACAAACCTTATTAATGCCTCTTCAAACAAAACTATACTGGACAGTCATTGGTTTTGTTCATACAACTATAAACAGAAATGCATGAACGATTTGGAGTAACGTTAAATCCCTTGAACAAAAGAGATTGCCGAACTTGAATCAGAAAAGGCTGATTTTTCAAACATATATGATACTACTTCACTGAAAGTTTTTGTCTAAAGATGTTACATGTTCGTAATTTGCAATCTCTGTCTGATTTAAATGCTAATACTAAAGTTGCAATGCTTATATTCTTCATAAAGTCAACAGTGTGAATGTCTTTCACAAAAGCTTCAAACAAACTGAATCTGTTACAAAGAAGTTCATAATAAGCTGTTGAAGAGTTTTGCTAAACTTGAAAACCACTTGATTTCTCTTGAACTTTCTTTACAAAAATGTAAAGAACAAATGAAAAATAACTCAGTTTGCAAAGAAAACGGATCAAATATATTTCGAAAAGAACGTGAACAATATCATGAAATACAAGATTTGAAAGCTCAAATGCAAGACAAGAACATAGCCATAAGTGAGTTAAAGAAACTCATTGAGAAATGCAAAGGAAAGTCTGTAGAAACTCAGTTTGATAAACCATCTGTTGTTCGACAACCAAATGCTCAACGAATTCCAAAACCATCAGTTTTAGGAAAACCGACTCCTTTTTCAAATTCTCCTGAAATGAGAAGTTTTCAAACGAAACAGTCGGTTAATAAAACTAATGTGTCGGATGGTTTGTTTAAACAAGTCACTCAACAGAATTTGCCTCAGATTAGAAAACAAGCAGTTCGAAACACCAATGTGATTGCACCTGGCCCCTCTAGGAATTGCCCAAAGCATGTGTCACATCAGTCACCAAGGGAAAAAGTAGGCTCAAATGACATGGTTCATAACTACTACCTAGAGAAAGCTAAGAAAAGTGCACAACTTCAGAAAGACAAAGATGTGAATGGAAAACCTAGTATGATTGATCCTGCTAGATTACCCAACACTGCTAATGGTTGCAAACCAAAACCTAGGAATTGGCAAGCATCAATGAGTAGTCGGGTTTCAAACAAAGATGTTCACTTAGGAGAACATAGGAAACAAAAGCCTTTCTTGAAGTTCAATGACTTGCAATGTCCTACATGCAAAAAGTGCCTTTACAGTGCAAATCATGATGAATGCGTCTTAGAATACCTCTCAAGGTTAAATCCTCGTGCCTCTGCACAGAATAAGGATGCAAAATCCCATAAGACAACAAAGAGATATATGCCCGTAGAAAAGTCAAGTGCATCTAAGAAACCAGAAAGACAGATCCCCACAGGACATAGGTTCTCAAACAAAAAGACTACCACTGTCCCTGAGAAAACAAGGTCTCCTAAATCTTGTCTTAGGTGGCAACCAACGGGTAGAATTCTCAAGACTGTTTGTCTTAGGTGGGTTCCCACAGGAAGGTTATTCAACTCTTGCACGAGCAAGGTTGAAAGTGAACCCACACATGGTTCAAATGTAGATATCTATCATATTCATGCATGCAAACAAACTCTGGGTTTAAGTGCAGGTACGTCATTCAATGGTCAAAAGCAACAAAGAATTGACATAACTGCAGATGCACTATACAATGAAAAGCAGGAAAATCTCAGAGTGTGGTTGCTGAAATTTTTGATATCTAAGAAACCAGTGCCAGAATGGTTTCACAAAAGATGAGCTACATCAAATGGCGTCTGCTGAAAATAACACTTCAGGCCCCGTTCCTCAATGTTAAAAAGACGTTTGATCGCAGCAGATCAAGCCTCGGTCTTCATGGAGATGACGTCTGTTCACATCAGTTCAGGCCTCGTTCTTCATCAAATGACTTCTGATCATAACCGTTCAGAACTCGGAATTCAAGACCACAGCAATGAACAGTCAAGTTCAAAGCTGGTTCCAAAAGTTGTTCCTTAAGCAAACAAGACAGCTACATCACGACAAGAGTTGGAATTACTATTCCACCATCATATAGCAATGCTGAGGACAACAGGTAAATAAATACAAAATCAGAAAATCAGAAAATTTCCAAAAAGATTCTTCTCGACATGTCTCTTGGAATCGATAACATTTACGTGCTTAGAAATGTCGATTAACATTGACACGGGTGTGTAAATGAAGTTCGAGCGAGAGTTGCAAATAGTTTCAAAACATGTCATTTCTAATTTTCTAAATGGCTTATGTGCAAATCATATGTGCAAATGTCAGTACATAACCCGGACTTAAAATAAAGGAAGGTTTATAACTTATCCTCACAACGAGAAAATTAACGTTTCTCGGACCCTTTAGAGCTGCGTCTACAAGTCATTAATATCTTTAGGCTCAATAAAAAGGGAGAGTACGTTCTCAGTGCGCTATAACCCTTAACGAAAGAAAGAGAAGTCCTCCAACAATGGAGTTTTTCAAAACGATGAACCTCAAATTTTTCCAAGATTTCTGGATGACAATTCAAAATCTTTCAAAAATATGTGTTCAACCCTCCATCCCATCACAAAATGTTTTCAAAAGACAAACAATTTTTCGATTGGTCCTATATTTGAGGGGGATTTTATTTCGACCAACAAAGTTTTACTTGTTCTGGATACATCAACCAACGGACCATTCCTTATGTATTCAAAACATTATCATAATGTTCCAAACCATTCCATGCTGGCCATGATTTTCTCCACAAAGATTATTCAAGACATAATTTTTTATCACAAGTATTTCAAAAACTAAGTATTTATTATTTAAAATAAGAGAGAAAATGTATTTAAAATATTAATCTATTCGACTCAATGTACTGAAGAAAAAGGTTTTATGGTTCGAATCTTATACCCAACAACATCTTAAATTTCACGACAATTCTGAAGTCTAAGGTGGGTTAGGTTAGAGAATCAATCCTAGATCCAACCAGTAACCGAGGATCTACCCAAGGATAATCCAAAGTTAGAATAGCATCCTTATGTATGATTGGAAGATGAGATGTAAATATGGGAAATAATGCCGACTAGATGAAAGCTAACACTGAACAATCACAACAAGGTGTTAGTGAATGCGTCCTTCGGTAAGCCATTGAAGGCGTTAAAGAAGAAAAAAGAAATGTAATGGATAAATGGTCTAAAGAAATAAGCCCTCCACACAACTCAGAGCAGAAAACCGTTCAATACATATGCTATCAGAATCACAAAGAATGATTGCTGGTATTGAAAACGACTATAAGGACCCAGTGATGCAATGCACAATAAACCCAATCCCAGCCATTCGGATTTCTCTTAACGAAACTGTGTCTCATTTGTCACGGAGATAAACACCGTTTATCTATTGACATCTCACTTCGAAGATTTGTTGATATTCAATTAGGTGGCAATATGCTCCAGCCTCCGAGTACTAAAAAGCCAAAATGCACTAATCGAGTCTTAAGCCAAGAGATTAATCAAAAAATCTCGTTAGGGACACATTTCCATTTCAACACGTGTTGGAACAATCATCGAAACACAAGCTTTTATCAAGAGTCCTACGCAATATCATTGTGATATTTTGCCAGAACATCCGATGATACAATTATTCACAGAAGATAGAAATCCTGCTTTGAGCCAGCATCAAACAAGCTCTTGTAGGTGACTTGCTAGATTCTCTAGGAATCAAACTTGTGACAACTGGATTTCGATTGGTCCAACAGTAAATGAATTGCGACTGTTGAATGAATTTGATAAAAATATACACTCTCGATGTTTACAAAAACCTCCGTTCAACGATTTGGACACGTCGATTGATTTTCAAATCAATTTTCTCGTTTTATCACTAACGATAACCTCAGTCAAACGGTGGTAACGGCAGACCTCAATCTCATTAAAATCTCAATCTACGAAGACATACTATCTAGATAGCTCAAGATTTAAAGACAAAGTCTTCCGCTAAACTCTGATTTGAAGCTTTTCAAGATAATTGCAAAAGTATGAGCATGTTTGGTCAAAAACAAAAGATCACAAGATGGCAAAGAACGAAAAAGACAATGACAAAGGCTCAAAGTCAAGAACGCAAAGCGATGAAGAACAAAGCTTACAACAAACACCGAAGACAAAGACCAAGAACACTCGATGCTTAAACGTCAAAAGCAATCAACAGATCCTCTTCAAGAGTGTTCATCAATGAACTCCACTTCGGGGAGATTGTTAGCCACAATTTTATTGAGTCAATAAAGGAAGCTCGTTCCCGTGTTCAAGACCTCACTTCGGGGGAGATTGTTAGCCTCAATTTATTGAGATCAAACAAGGAAGGCTTAGGTCGCTCTATGATGGAGCTCTTCGGTCTTTAATTAGTTAAAACGTTGTAATAGGAAAGTATCGGGAAATCGGCTCGATAGTTAATCAATATTGTATATGTTTTCGGTTATAAATCCCAGAGCAAAACCCGAGCCCCGTGTCCTAGTTTAAATATCCCGCAGCGTCATTTATAACGCGACGGGTATATAATGCTATTTCTCTTCTTTAGAAAAAGTAAGTTGTGAAGTTGTTCAAAATATCTAATAATATCTTTTCTCTTTTCTCTCTCAATTCTCTCTCCTCTTTCTCTCTCTAAACAACTCATCTCTCTTTCTCATTTCTAGTCCGATTTCGTGATCGATTCTATGAAGTGAAGTGTTAAAGGGATCCTACACAAGTAATTCAAACCGGGTCTACAACATCTTCTGCAAATATAGTCACACCGATGCCAGCGACACCCAAGACAACCGAAGCCAACCTCCCATCAACAGGTAACAAACAAAAGTTTCATATTAAAGCCTAGAAATATATCCATCCAATCTAATGTCTTATACATCTACTATTGACAACATACAGGATCACTTAAACCCAGCATCACGACAATCTATTAAAAAAATAAGAGCCCAAGAAACCAGAAACAACAAGCGAGGCAAGCAACACGCAATTGAAAAGAACACTATTCCCAGACGAGTCAGCATCAAAGAAGAAAATGAAAGAAGACTGATGGAAAAACCGTGCATTGCAGTAGCAACAAAACAACTAAATATCAGTAGAATTAAGTACTCTAACAAACTTGGCTAATATAACGCCAAATATGGTGTCTCTTTTGTAACTTACAACAAGGCACAACTCAATCTTTTAAACTATAAGTAACGTTGCACAAACTATGTACCACGTAGCCGCCCAATCTATTCTGTCTAAAGGTGAAGCTAAGGCACTATGTACCACGTAGTCGCCTAATCTATTCTGTCAAAAGTAGATATTAAGGAACGCTGCATAAACTATGTACATAGCATCCCAATCTATTTTGTCTAATATCCAGCTTTAGTAAACCTTTATCCACTAAATATAGTTTCTTCTATCTACATTGCTCAGTACCAACAAGGCTGTTAAGAGATTTTTACGTTTGTTAGTTTGTGGACATAATGAGTTTTTAGACTAGATAGCAGTGGCCACACATGAATCTTGAACTGGGTTCTGAGCCAACTTTTTAGAAAGCCTTTATAATCGCAAAATGTGATTTCCTTCATCCACAGTGCTCATACCACACCAACTATCTACATCCTCTTCACGAATCATCATAAACAAAATAACACAATAAATGTGACAAAACCCTCATGTTAATTTGTCCACAAAAACCCTCATGTTAATTTGTCCATATTTTTAAATCAAAGTTGTATGAAATCATAAATGAATCTATGTTAACGCAACACTTTAGGGCCCCACGGGACTACCTACTACACAAAATAAAAACACATGAAAATGCAAAAAAAACCTCGGATTAGTGGCATAGAGGAATACTTACGCAATCAACAATTAGACACAACTCGTGTGCAACGCACAGGTAACAATTACATACAACCCTTACGCGATCAACAATTAGATATAGCCCGTGTGCATCGCACGTGTCTTCATGCCTCATAATTTTAAATAAAGAGAGGTGAAATTAGGTTTTAAATAAAAACATCAATTAATCCTTTCTTTCTTTTATAAAGTGGGTGACCGAAAGAAATATGGCTCAATATGCATGAAGAGTTAAGATCAACATAGACCCATTATTTGTCATAGATCCAATGAACCAATCCTAGCCACTCATTTTTTCATCAAAAATAATAAAACTCACTTTCCACCTTTTTTTTAAAAATAAAATATCTTACAAACGGTAAATCGTCACACGACAAAAAATACACCATCGCGACGAGTATTTTTTTATCTTTCAGTAGAACGGGTGGACACGATATACTTTCGAAGGAAGCTTTTTTTTCGATTTTTTTTCAAGAACAATTGCGAAATCATATATGATTCGTATAAACAATCATATATGATTTGTGATTCTAACGAGACTTTTATTGATTTTTTTTTCAAATTTGTTTCAGTCACAATTGCGAAAACATATATGAATTCGTGTGACAAATCATATATGATTCGTATAACGAATCATATATGATTTCATAAAATCATATATGATTTCATAAATCATATATGATTTCATAAAATCGTATATGATTTCATAAAATCGTATATGACTTAATAAAATCATAAAAAAAAGTTCGTCGAAAGTACATAGTGTCGCCCCTTTATAGAAAGATAATTTAATTCTCGCACGATATATGTATAGTTTTTGCGTAACGATAACATGTGTGAGATATTAAATTTTTTAAAAAAGGTGAAAGTTTGAGTTTTTTATTTTTGATGAAAAAATGAGTGGCTATGATTGGTTCATTAGGTCTATGACAAATATCGGGTCTATATTGAACTTTTGGCTATGCATGAAAATGTTAGTACCTAAAGGAAATTTTTTTTTAGAACGGCAACTATTATAAAACCAACTAGCAAGAAGCTAGAAAAAGAATTACAAAGAGATCAAATAGGGGTGTTGCAACCAACTATCCCAACTAAAAGTACAATTACATCTAGAAAGGCACCAAGTGAAAGAGCGCGAAACAATATCGTCAAAAATAACATCTTTACGAGGGGCTTTCGACGAGAAGAGCAACTGATTACGAAACATCCATACGCTCCACCAAGTTATATAAAGAACTCCTTCCAGCAAATCTTTAACTTTAGAGCTTAATCTGATGGAATTGAACCAATTAAGCCAATCAGCATATGAACCAAGGGGCGTCCATGATAGATTCCACCAGCGGCATACGAGCCTGACGATATCCGTAGCCAATCTGCAACTGAAGAACAAGCGCGAGGAATCTTCCTGAGCAGAGGAGCAAAGCGGACATAAAAGATCAGAAACTAGGACACCACGATGTTGTAAATTGGATCGAGTAGGCAACCGATCCAGGAAAACCTTCCAAGCAAAAACATTTATTTTTATTGGAACATATTTAACCCATCGAGAAATTATGATTTTTTGATCGTTTGAACTAACTAGTAGCTTTGTCTTTTTTCTTTCAAAATCCTCATTTTCAACGCTTTATTAGGGGCGGAGTCAGAATTTTTAGTTAAGAGGGGCCGGCCGTGGTTAACGCAAAACGTTATTGTGATAAGGGATGCCGAAGGTAAAAAACTAGTAGAAAAATGGCTTGTAATATAAGTAACTAATGAATGAAGTATGTTGATTAAGGGTGGCTCAACACCTGCTAGTCACCCTAATAGCTCCACCTCTGCGCTTTATTAAGTGATATTTATGGGCTTGAACATTTAGGAGCTGTTTTAATTATTATAATTACATATGAGTTATGTTATCAAACATTAACACTGCTTACATATACTGCTCACTATTATTACTTAATACTACTGCTGCCAAACACTCGATTAAGTTGTATTGAAGAGATGTGTTTAAGAGCTACATTTAAGTTTATATTTTGTGAGGGTGTGACAGCTTAAGTTAATTTAAGTTGGGTATGTTTGGCGCGAAGCGATGTGAAGTTTTTTTGGGCGGTGAGCGATGAGAAGTGAGCATTTTGATTTTTATAGCTCGTTTGGCAAAAAAAAGCGATGAGCATTTTGATTTTTATTTGTCGTTTGGCAAAAGAACGATGAGTTGTGCTGTTTTTTAGGAAGGCTAATACTTCGATGCTCGTTTAAATTTTTTTGTCAAAAGAGCGGTGAGCTGTGACAATTATTGTTCACTGCTACTGCTCACATCTATTGCTCACGCCTACTGCGTATAGCTACAGTTCACTGCTACTACTCACAGATACTGCTATTTTTAACAA
>BQNB010097384.1:13782-25398 GCA_026074375.1 Tanacetum coccineum | reverse complement strand
AACATACAAATACAATATATTTTTGGTACGTTTTTAGTCATTTAAGTCCGGTTTTAGAGGTCAAATGTATGTGTAATTAAACACATACTAAAATCTATTTCACTTCATTTATATAATTAAAATGCCAAGAACAACAAATAAATTGTAAAACTATATAAACAAGTTTATAAATGATTAAATTAACAACTAGTTAAATAAATTAACCAATCCTTGTAATATACCATAGTAACTATTTTCTCACATCCTAACGTATTTGTTAAATCATTTTCACTATGTTTATGTATAAATCTAGGTTTTTCTTGTATCTTGATAAAAATGTAAACTAGGTGGTGATTTAACTAGATAATTAAGATGTTTATATGTAAATAAGTAAAATAAAAGTATAAGAAATATGTATGAACCTTGTGTGATGGTGATGATGAAATGAACACAAGACTAATCCTATTCAAACCCCTTTTGTTTGATATTAACCTAAACCCTTAAACACTTGCAAATCCTTGCTTAGAAAATCAAAACTCCAAGTTCTTGATGATGGTGGTTCTTGGCCGGTTACAAAGGAAAAAAAGAGAGTTTGTGTGTGATTTTTAGCTTTGTGAATAAGTGATAAGTCCTCTACTCCTATTAAGCTAAACAAGGTATGACTTAAACATTATAATAAGACTTAGGGACAAACTAGGATGTGATTTATCTTGGGCATGCTTAACAAGAGTGTGTGTGCTGTGTGATGTTGTTCAAAATAAGCATAGGAGACAAAAGTTAGTCTTTTACATGAAGGTTATGTTGGAAATTGTTATCTAAATAACCTAATATTACATGAATATTAAACGAGCTACGTAGCGAAATAAAACTCATATAGCACTTATAATTAACATAAAACATAAACAAAAAAATATCGAATAGCAACCAAGCTACATAAAGAACCAGAGATTTATTCGAGTACTCACATGTGTGTAATACATGCAAAACCGAGAACCCTTCGAGTTACTGAAGTAAGTAACCTCTATGCCTATCGTACACTACACGTCGACCAATACCACCCGAATGCTAGTTCTGCGAACCAAAGCTCAAGAATACGTTAAGTAGTCGAACAAACAATTTTTCCCTAAGGGTTTTGTTTGGTTCGATCGTACTAGGAGAAAAGGAGGAGAAGGGATGAAAATTATGAGCTAGGGAATCCTCCTTATATAGTATATGATTTTAGAGTTTACCTAAAATACATAACTTTGAGGAAAAGATAGCTCACAAGCCCAATCCAATCCCTATGGGATCCTAGATCCGGTCATCTAACTCCCCCAATACCCTCGGTGTTGACTTTTTGATTTTTCCTTTATTTATGGTTAATTACATTTAATTACCTATTAATTAAAAAGCCTTATGGTTAATTATTCATAAATGAACTAATTAACGACCGTTAATATTCAATCGTTAGAATATTAGTATACATAATAAATATACACATATATTATTATATACATTAATCGAGTATTAATACATATATAATAAATATACGCGTATATTATTATATATATACCAATAAACTGATATCTATGTGTATACGTGTACGACCCTATAGGCTCACGTATTCCTAGCCGTATAAATATTCGTACGACATGAGCACAATCCAACAGCTCCTACTTGCGAATGTCGTGGTCATAGAATATAACATACTAACATTGATGAATAGTCTAGCAACATCATCAATGCTCCCAGAAATACCTGAGTATATAGTTTCGGTAAACAACTCAGCCTTTAATGGTTTCAGTTAGTCCTATCCTTTTGTTTCAAATACAATGTTAAATACGAATATGGATCAATAGTCATTCCATAGTTTAACGATTCTGTTTCTCGCATCTGTATTGATCAAGATTACCAAATGTAAAAAGAATCATCTTAACTACACTTTGGACGCGACGAGGTACACATCTGATCAACCCAACGAGGGGCCCATTAAGTATCTAACTCCTAAACACGTGGAGGAACAAATTCTATTTTAACTACAAGTGTCCGTCATGTACTTCAAGACACTTATGAAAATAGCCCTTATAACCACCTTTTTGTTAATAAAATAATGTCTAAAAACGTTATTTATATTTTTCGACCTCTCAACGTTTTGATAATAACAAAATGTAAAAACCTTTACGATAAAAATAAACATTTACAAATTATTAATCGTAAAATTCCATTTCTAAGATTAATCACTTAAGGTATGTACAAACAAATCATTAAGCATGATTAGTGATCAAGAAAATATTTTTTCTAACTATTACATTTTCACAAAAGTATTTCTACAAAATAAATATACAAAAATACTTTTTAATAAAAGAAAATGTTTTATATAAATAATAAAATTTGAAAATGGTTTTCCCCCCAAAATAGAAGCTTCTATACCAGATACAACATTCCCCACTAAAAGACAAAAACAGGAGCGTACTCTAGTGGCGGCCCCCTTATAGGCCTGGCGGCCCCCAATATATAGGATGACATTCGGGGACCGCCACAGCTAGCCAGTTTTGGGATTCCTATCTATAATTACTGCATATTTCTAAGCAGAAAACAGACCTCATTGCACGAATTTTTCAGATACCTTGCTCTTCTAAAAACCTTTTCTCTCCCTTAAATTCTTGATCTCTAACAATTGTTTGACCTTGTTTCTAGTGATCCAATCTCATCTTTTCATTCTTCTATCCAGTGTAAGAGAAGAAACATGCGTCTTCTCTAAGAAATGGAACTTATTTATTTAGTGGACCTCTCATTACTTTTCTTATAAGTATCAAAATCTATATTGTAATTATCTGTGTAATTGTGTGATTCGGATTGTGTGTAAATCCGATAGTGTAGATCTTGTGATTGTGTTGTGCTTGTGAAGTGGTAGATTGGTTCTAGCTAAGATTAGGACTCGACATTTAGCTTAGTGTCGGAAAACAACGTAAGCGACGTGTAAACGGTTTTCTCCGCCTAAAGGGAGCTTGTTGACATAGTGAAATCTCGAGTAGGATACTCGGAGAGTGGAGTAGGGTGAAGAGGTGCTTCGTAGCTGAACCACTATAAAATCTTGGCATCTTGGTTTGATTGTTCTCTTCTCTATATCTCTATATTATTGTGATTGTTAATTAGTCTTAGTTTAGATATTTGAGGTTCTTGGAGTGATAGCGGTGAAGAAGATGATGAGAAGGTCAAAGACGAAACGTGTCTCATAGCTCAAGCATCAAGTGAGGTATGTTCTGAATTCTCTTACTTTAGTGATGAAAACTCATCAATAGATGATTTAGTTTTAGATAATGAATATGATAAACTGTGCAAAATGAGTTTAAAGATAATCACTAAAAACAAAAGATTAAAAGCCACTAGAAATAGTTTAGAAAAAGAACTTAGTATTCTAAAAGAAAAAGTGTCTACACTCGAGAAAAACAAAGGAGTTGATCTCGAATGTGTAAAGTGTCATATGCTTAAAATTAAGAATGAAAAACTCAAAGAGGAAGCCATTAGATTAACTAAATTTTAAAAGACTACACATTGTCTAAATGAAATGTTAAGTAATCAAAAACCCTCTTGAGAAAAATTAGGTTTAAGGTATAATTCATTTGAAGCATCATCTAGTGGAACTATAGAAATAAAATTTGTAAAAGCCCAAAAAAAGCATCTTCTGATGGAGGTCCCATAAATATGGGCAACCCCCGTATTGTACAGGCGGACCCCAAAGAAATTATGGGACCGCTAGTCATCACGCCTGGATATGAGAAAAGTGTGTATTTTTAAAAATCTACTTTGGGTCCTAGACCAAAACACATATGGTAAACAACTTCAAAGTTTCCGTTGCTAGTGATAATAAAGTTAAAATTTTTTATAAGCCATCGTTAAATCCCAGAGTTGGATTTTCAAAACCAAACTTTAGATCAAAAACTCCACCACCTAGAAGAGTCAATAATAATTATCCTCGTCCTAAAACACCGCAACCAAAAAGGAACGTTGATCGACAAAATCGACCTCATGAATTTCCTGTAACTTGGAATAATTTCCAAAATCAAAGTTACATGCCTTGAGGAATGTGTCTTCCATTTCCACATCCCAACCAATTGCATCAAATGCAAGGGATGTTTAGCACTAACAACTTTGGACCCATGATGTAACACCAAAAAAATAACAACAATGCGCAGGGAAATACCACATGGGGTGCTACTTCATAATACACAGCGCAGATACATGAGAATGACTCTATTGTGTCGTTTTGTAAAACAATATCGTTGATTTAATCAAAATCTTGAATTTTAATATACATTTGGTCCACATAATTGTATCACAATGAAAAGCTTGAATGTATAGACTCCAATGCACTCAAGAAATCCGAGCATATAATTCCCTGAGAAAAAAAAGGAAAGGAAAAAATTAAGAAAGGGAAAAAGAGAAAAAGATAAAGATAAAAAAAAAAAAAGAAAAAAAAGGGAAAAAAAAAAGAAAAAAAAGAAATGATGAGAAAAGAAAGAAGAAGTAAAAGGAAAAAAGACAAAAAAGAAGAAAAAAAAGAAAAAAAAGGGGAAGAGGAAAAAAAGATGGGAAAAGAGACCGAAAGGGGGGGAAAAAGAAAAAAAGAAATGGAGAGAGAAAAAAAAGAAAAGAGAGAACGAAAAAAAAAAGGAAAAATGAAAAGAAAGAAGAGGGAGATGAAGAAGAAAAAGGAAAGAAGAAAAGAAAAAAAAGACTAGAGAAAAAAGGGGGAGAGGGGGGGGAAGGGAAGAAAGAAAAAAGAGAAAAGAGAGAGGAAGGCAAAAAAGGAAGAATGAAGAAATGAAAAAAATGGAGAAAAAAAAAGGAGCGAAGAAGAAAAAGAAAAATACGGGAAGAAAAAAAAAAAAAAAAAGAGGGGTAAAAAGAAAAAAGAGAGAAGACAGAAAAAAATAGGAAAAAAAAAAAAGGAGGGAAAGAGAATGAAGAAAAGAAGTGAAGGGGGAGAAAAAAAATAAGAGGAAGCAAAACGGAAAGAAAGAAAAAATAAAAGAAAATAATAATTAAAAAGAGTGGAAAAAGGGATAGGAATGAGAAAAAAAAATAGAGGAAAGTATAATGGGGATAAAAAGAAAAGAAAAGAGAATAAATATAAAAAACAGAAAAGAAAGAAAAGAGATGACATAATAAGAAATAAATTGAGAGAGATGGGGAAAGAAAGAAAAGATAATAGAGAAAATGAGGAAGAGGGGAGGAAAAAAAAGGAAGAAAGGAAAATATAATGGAAAATGAGAAATAAAAAAGGAAATATAAGTATAAGGGAAAAAAAAAAGAGATATAAAAAAAAATAAGGAGGAAATATTAAAAAAGGCGTGGATCGAGAAGAGAAAAAAGGGAAAAATGAAAATATAAAAATAAAGGAAGGAAAAGAGAAAAAAGAGAAAGATAGAAGAAATAAAAAAGGAAAAAAAGAAAAGAGGGGAAAAAAATAAAAAAAAGGAGAAAGAAAATGAAAGGAGGAAGAAAGGGGGAAAAAAGGAGAGAATAAAGAGAAGAAGAAGAAAAGGGAGGGGAAAGGAGTATGAGAAGGGAAAAAAGAAGGACGGAAATGAAGAGAAAAAAGAAAGAAAAAAAATAAAAAGACAGTGTAAAGAAAAAAGGTAGGAAAGAAAGAGAAAGAAAAAATATGAAAAAACATGTTAAAAGGTCAAACAAAAGTTGGTGAGTTCATAGTCGTAGTTTATATATGAATGTAATCCACCTGTATCATTACAGTTACCATGTAAAAATCCCAACGATTTTATAATGATGCACGACACATTTTTGTCACCCAAAGTACCAATATCCCCCCCTCATACCCAAAGATTTTTATAAAGATTGCCTGGACAAATTTTTATGTCACCAAAAGTACAAATTTATCCAAGATTTTTTATAAAGAATGATGACAAATTTTATGTCACAAAAAGTGTATCCCTGCACCCCGTGCCTATTGATTTACTGAAAAATAATATATACAAGGTTGGACCGCAGAAGTTTAGTGATAATGATAACACATGCAGATCTCACAAAACTAAGATTACTTTACACTAAGCTATGACACTGAGCTCGACAGTTTGTTCGATAATATTGCTACGCAGGCCCCGTAATGTGTTTTAACCCGAAAACTTCCAAATTTGACATGCTATAACGTTGTTCTCGGTGATAGTAGGTCACCCGATACGGGGAGGTCGTTTCGCGTATAGTCTTATTAATATCATTCGCGCACAACATATGTAATTCCCAACATACGATCTATGCAATTGACAGTTCATGATAGTGGGCTTAACTGGGTTATCGCTACTTGGTCAAACAGTAATCAATACTGCGTCCAGTTGTAAAACAGCTTGTTGTGTCCATTTATAAAAAGGTGCATATTTTCCATACCAAAATTATATATAACCGTTATACCAAAACGAGTAAAACGTGAGGCTATGAAACTCATTTCTAAAAAAAATTTCCCTTAAAATACATATCACGTTTTTATAGATAAACAGTAAAGTAAGAGTTTGTAGACAAGCATGTATTCCCCCTCGCGGGTTTATAAACATTCAAAAGATTGAAAAGCGAGGTTATGAACTCACATTGATGATGAAGAACGATTGACAGATAGGCATCTAATATGCACAGCACGAACGGAAGACGAAGCGGCTCGATCAAGAAGTTGCAACTAATCTTAACGGGCTAGTCCCACTAACTAGGATAATGAATTGGGTTTCCGTTGAATGAATAAATCAACGCCACCGTTGATAACAAGATTTAGATTTAACGTTGTATTGATTTGGTGGTGTTAAATTAAAATAATTGCAAAATATACGCAAAGTGAGTAATATATATTATATATATTAATTATGAAAAATAAACCACGTATAATAATTCATAAGACAATCAATCCAAAGATTAATGACAAGTTTTAATATACCTTGCCAGTATGAATATAATAAGTGTGAATCATTAATTAAACCCAATTATTTCGCAGAATTCAATTGGTAACAACTTAGATAAAAAGTAGACAAATGTCTTAAAGTTATTAAATTAACAAACCGATGTTTCGTGTAACCGTTATATAACATTATAAAATATTATTTTTATATTTTACTAACAGTTATTTGTTTCTTGGCAAAGTCATTTCTTAAAAGTCGTCTTATGTAAAAATATAGTTTTAGTTACTGTTGTCCGGTTATTTCTGTATATTTATGCTTTATATATTTTAAATAATAACTTTAGGACCTTTTTTCGGTTTATAAAACATAATATAAAACTTTTATGTAAAACATATATAAATATAAAAGTTATGTACACTTCGCCATGAAATTTCACGTATATATTTCGTTTTCCTTTCCGTAATACTCGTATATTTTTCCTTATGTATCAAGAGTATATATTTATATTTTATTTATTATTATTTAATTATATCAATGTATATATATATATATAATATATATATATATATAAATTATATTGTGATTATCTGCGTTTCCAATATCTCAAATGTCCGCGTTTCCTAGATATAACATATTTATATATTATCGTTATATCTAATTTAAATTCAATCAATAATATTAATATTTATTTAACGATTAAACACCAATAAATATTTTGTCCCTGGTTTTAATATTTATAAAAACCTTTCGTTAATTTCGTTGTTGTTTTTGAGATATATATAAAAACAACGATAAACTATGTCGTGATTTGCTATTCCAAAGCTCCTACGTTTTTCTGCTAAACCAAACAAACAAACCCATTTGTTGTCTTCTCTAAACCCACATGCACCCTATGTCATTTTCTGTCCCACCAAACGCACCCTGATGTTGTTTTCACAGCCAAACACACCCTATGTGGAGGTGGTGCAACCTGTTGAACCAACGCACCCTTTTTGGTCATACTAAAACCACACGCACCCACTGTTGTATTTTAACCACCCAATCCCACACCTTTTTCTTTATAACCCAACGAACACCCTCGGAGGTGTTGTTGACCCACAAACCAAACGAACCCTATGCGGTTCTAAACCCTTAGCCAAACGCACCTCAACCGCTGGAAACATAACCAAACACGCCCCTATGTGTATCCCGCTAAACCCAACCCGGCCCCGGCTGTCCCACAGCCCGACCCGATACCCCTTTCCCCCCGGCTGTTAATAAGCCGAACCAACAAACACCCCCGCTGCCGTAGTCAACCGAACAAACGCGGCACCTAGTGATTGTTATCCCTCAACCCGACCACCCCGGTGTTTGACAGCCAATGACGGACCACCCCCCCCTTTTGTGGGCTTTCTGGTCACGAACAACAACACCTATTATATGACCTCCACCCCTAACTAATTAAACAAAAAAAAATTAAAACAAAGCACGAAACCCCTTGGCTAACTACCCCTTTGTGGCTGACCCGACAAACGAACACCCCCTTGCGGGTTTTCTGTCACAGCCGAATAAACAACCACCCTAGTGGTTATTAACCCTCAACCCGAGCGCACCCTCATGGTGTTTTATACCGAAACAAACACACCCTACCTTGAACCTGCTAAACCACGCGCCCCTCGGTGGTTTCACAGCCAACAAACACCCTTTTTCGTGTTATAACAATTCCAAACGCACCCTGCTCGGGTTGATATTAAAAAGCACACGCACCCTTATGGTGCTGTGAAGGTGGCGGTGGTGAGGAGGTGATGATGACGATACCGGTGGAGGTGAAAGAGTGGCGATGAGAGGGTGGTGGTGGTTTTTAGCGCGTGAAGGAGAGTGACATAACGGGTTGGATAGATCGGCTCACGAGAATCATTTTTGGGGTTCACCGGAAAACTCCGCCGAAAATGTCTGTCCGTACGGTGGCTTGGCCGAATACGGACCGGTGGCGCCGTGGTGGGGCTGGTTGCGGTTAATGGGGAGGTGGGAGAGAGGTGGAAGAGTGTGTGTGTTATGTTTTAGATGTTTATAAATGAAAATGAGATGAAAATATATATATATATAAAAGTTTTAAATAAATTAGTATACTTTATAATAGTTTAGGTTTAATTGTAAAAATGTAACGTAGTTTTCTATAACTCTTCGGTGCGGGGACTCATTTGAGCGGACCTAACGGACGAGTCAACACACGAAACTTTCGCCATTGTTTTCGATTCATTTTCTGATAAAGGAAATGAGTATTTACTAGATATTTTGGTAAAGTTTTATAGAATTTATTTAAAAACGTTTATTATTCATTTATATATTTTTCCGATAACTTTATCCGTTAAAAACTATTTTTAACTGTATAATTGCGTTTTTAAACTTACGTTTTCGATTAAAAGATAATTAATTTATTAAATATTTTTTATTTAATATTATGATAATTAATATAAATTTAATATATATTGGGTCCAGGTACGCTGTGGTGTGCAGGTTTTCAACACTCTTGCGGTGGTGTTTGCAGCCCCTCTTCTGCTTGTTATAAAGTCATCGGGTAAAACTAAAAGTTCTAGGATGTCGTTGTACATCTAAAATTTGCTTTTGAGTCCGAGTCGTGAAAACGTGCTTTAGGTGGTCGTTCTTATAAGTCAAGCCAGACACTAAAAGTCAAAGGGTATAATAATTATCAAAAAAAATCCGAAAATTCTCAGATGTTACAGTACCTACCCCTTAAAGAAATCTCGTCCCGAGATTAAATTTGTGTTATCCGCTTAGTGTGTCTAAGAAAAGACTTAAGATTAATAAACAAGTTGAACATGACGCTGATAACTTTATTCAGCAATATCTGGTGTTTCTACACCTCTTAATATACATAAATTTCGGCTAGGTTGACCAGGATATCCAATCCATTAGAATAGGTATCTTAGGGAAACATTGTTTCAAGGTTTATAATTGGTATAAATGCTTTATGAAGAAAGCCTCTTAATAGTGAACACACCAAAGGAGAATGTGTAGTCGCGTGGTTATGTCTATATAAAGTTATAATTGTCTTAAGGCAGAGTCTCGTTTCTGCTATCTGTAATGTTCGATCATTAATAACGGATGAGGCTAAAGGATGTAAGTATCCAACTTACTTGGCAGTACTAAATAGTACCATGACTTAAATTGGTGTACCATTGGTTTGCACTGTATAATTCCACTGAATACTATACCTACATGTGCTTATCTCGTTTAAGGTGGGTTTCATCACTTAGTTGATAAAGTTTGTACAATCTGGGACCACTCCAGGACCCAACAATAGCAACCATAACAACGATACTATAACAAATAGTGATGGGATACAGAGGGCGAGGACCTTCCGAAAAACAATAACCCCAGAATAAAGTTCAATAAAATGAGAGGAGCTCGCGGAAGAGCTTATGCGATAGACGGCGGATTTTGGTACTTAGTCGCTAGTTCGATGAATCAGCTCCATTAGCTCAAGTGTGTAACAAGTCTGTTAGTTCCACCGACAGTTCATGTTTGCGAGGATTGGCAACGGCAAGAGTATAATCAACGGTTGAGATAAAGGTGTCCAAGTGAGGCCTTAAGATTCTGCCGAGTGGTAGAACACGATTGTGTTTCTAGACCCTTTTCAACAAATTCTGGCGATTTTCGAATTTAGGTTCATACTCGTCTCATATCGGGATTACATTAATCCAATCATTTATAATTCATTATTTGCATAAGATGGCGGTCCTAATTTATGTAAATAATCAATTGATAAACTTATGGTTCGGTGATTTATTATTTCTTTATTTAACTGAAGAGGCGTTCCCGATCCTTTTAATTAAATAAACAGATTATAAATCATCCTACTTAATAATTCCCGGTGCAATACGCGTACTCTCATAACCTTCAAGGTGGTTGACATGACGATGCATGTGCTCTAATGAGTATGGGACGAGTGATTTAAAACTCGTCTTTGGAAGCTGGGAGTAAAAACTGCCAGGCGAGATCAACATAGAGTTCAAGATAATTAATGAGTACTCGGTTAGAGTAAATAAGGTAAAGATCTCTATAAACAAATCAGTATAGTGATTACCATATCGATCCTCCTATTACAAGTCCCGCCTATACAAGACTTGCAATACTTAGATTCATACACAATCCCGTGTAAACAGAACTGTGACGGGCTTTGTTAATATAGCAATTATCATATCAATCCTCATATTACAAGTCCCGCCTATACAAGACTTGTAATACTTAGATTCATACATAATTCCATGTAAACAAAATTATGACGGTCTCCGTGTAATACAATATAGTATAATGCTATGAAGAAAATAATATTGTTAGAGACCATTGTTTAACTTACAATGTCTGGGAATGAAATGAGACCATTGTGCAACTCACAATGTCTAATAAGTAAGATGAGACCATTGTATAACTCACAATGTCTGAGGTATAATTGAGACCATTGTTTAACTTACAATGTCTGAGGTATAATTGAGACCATTGTGCAACTCACAATGTCTGACATATAATTGAGACCATTGTGCAACCCACAATGTCTTAAGAAACGCTCCGGTATTTATATAAATAACTCTTATATAAATAAGCGTACGATATACGCGAAAGGAATGCAAGCATATATATATTATATATATGTATGCCACGTAAGCACTTAATGCAGCACGTAATGTAAGCACATAAGCAAGTAGCGTGTATGCACTTTGAAAATGTTTGATGTGATGCAATATTTGTGAAAACG
>BQNB010097384.1:0-13676 GCA_026074375.1 Tanacetum coccineum | reverse complement strand
TTCTTGGTACATTTGACGAGCTAAAAAGTGAAGACATTGATGATTATTCTACGAAAGAACTTGAGTCAGGTTCTGAAAAGTCAGCACGTGTTTATGGCATCTTTTTAAGAATGCACTCAAGCTCCCGGACCACATCTAACATTGTTGGCTTATCGTTGCAACACAAAGAGCTAAAGATACAAACTTTTCAATACATTCATAATGGTATGAACCCATTCTGTTATCTACGAATGAACACATTTTTCCGGCTTGATTAGCTGTTATATATATATATATATATATATATATATATATATATATATTCATCATATAAAGTTTGTAATAAATCAATGATTTTTTACAGGTAATTTCGAACCATATGATTATGTTTTATCTTTAACATGTGGAAAAGTCACCCAAAGAAATAATGTATGCAAAAACCATTTGAAAGCCATTTTATATTAACAACTAGATTATTAAAAACAGTACCCATATTTTACGGTCGAGTAATATGGATATATTAAGGTAAAGAGAAGAATCAAGGATACCGCACGGACGATATTTTTTGCCATGTGATATCAGTTTCATACTTGTCAAGATCTCTAAAACTATAACCCCATATCTATAAACGTCACTCTTGTCTCTCAGCTTAGGGGTCAAGGTAACCTTGCAAATTTGAAATTCGTTTACAGAATGATGTTGAGCAAACTAAACAAGTAAGCGTGATTTTTTATTTAGCATACATTTGACTCTTTATATAGAGCCTGTCTTGACTCCCTACCAGAACTTACCCATTTTGACCCATTACCCAACCCGCCCATTTTGCCACCTCTTCTAGCTAGCTTTTGTCCTGAGTCAAGGAAAGCAACAAGGTTGGTCCATACACCAAGGTTCCTCAGCTAGAAAGTAAGATGGAAAAAGACTTGCGGGTGCTCCTCTAACAACGGTCGAAATATAGTTTGATAGTTAGGATAGGACCGACTCCACAGTCGTCCAAAATTGGTGCAAGCCTTGAAAGTTTAAAATCAGCAAATTTGGCTGTGAGTTTGGAGTCAATGAGAATGTTTCTTGCTTTGATATGACAGAGGAATATGATGGTTTGGCTTGGGTGTGAAGATATAGAATGCTTTTGGCTGAACCCAATGCTACAAGTAATCACATTCGGAAGCTGAAGAGCTTAAACTGATTTAGTTAGATAGTATATTAAATGAGCAATTTCACATCTTAATTGAGGCTGAATTACCACCAACCGTTGTTGATGTAAGGCTGAGGGAAGCGCAGGAGATAATCAAAGAGCTTCTCAAACCAGCCATATGTTACTTATAGATTACTGTCTTCACTCTTTACTAGTTGCAGCATTTGACTGTTAAATTGGTCAAGCTTGTGACAAATGTCACAAGTTTTTTATATTGTTCTTTTCACACATTTATTTTCTAGTTATCGTACTACTTGAGTTGTTTGCTCGCATTAAAACTAAAAGCACGGACACTACTATAAACATATGTGTCCGTTTTGGTGATGATTTTCTGAAAAGTAGTCTATTGACTTCAAAAAGTCAAATGTTTACCAATAAACTTACTGTGAACCTCTTCACAAAAGTTATCTTGTTGCACATTTTTCTTATCCATTTCCTCGTTATTGTTCATTTATTTACAGGATGAGTTCGAATATTATATCAAAAGACAGCAAGTACGAGAGTTAGCTATGCTAAATTCAGATTTCAGAAAAGAGAGTCCTGGCTCAAGTGGTAGTGTGTCACCATTCAACACAAGTAGCATGAAACGTCCCAAAAACGAGCGTTAGCGAGACAAAAACATAGATCCAGGAGGTTTAACCACAGTATGCGCTAATATTACATTAAAAAAAACTTCATTTCACTACAAAAGAAAATCATTTTCACCTGAAATGGCACCATCGTCTTTGCGTAATTATGTGTCCATTTTCTATACATACACACCCTCGCATATTTTTAAAACATTATTAAAATGTTTAGGCCGACTCTTCGGACCAGCGAGAATCATATTGGATTTTTTGTTTTATGATAGAAAAAAGGATAAAAAGAAAAAGAGAATGATAGACTGGATGGAGTAAGGAATTTATTCATGTGATAATTGCTGTACATTGTTCGAACTTCATGAGTTGATGAATCTGGGGCTACATACATATCTATATCTAATTGAGAAATAAAATTAACAAATTTTCCAATTCAGGTTTTTCGGTTCAAAACCTAAACCATACCGAATTGGCGAATTCAAATTTAGTTATGGGTTCTGTTTGGTCCACTTTGAATTCAGTTAAGTTTTGCCTTCAAAAATTCTCAACCCGAGTAACCCGAAACATGAACTGACGAACACCCTTACCTGTCCATACCCGATTGATGTCTCAAAAGGGCCACAATTGAAAAGATAGCACAAACAGTCACACCGCATGTTGTCGGATACTCAACGTGGTTGTCAGATATTACTGCTCACGTATCAGTTGACTCTACGAGTCAAAGGATCGTGTTTTCATTGTCCAAGCACAAACAGGGTTTATAGTCTTGCAAAAATCAAAAACAATAATTGTTTCATGTACACGGCGGTCTATTAGTATCCAATATTTTGCGCCGGTTTTTAGCCTGCTATGGATGCCATTGAACTCTCTGACATTCGTAACTATTGGATGTCAATTTACAAGCCAGTCTCAAATGATCATGGTTTGGTTGTGGAAATACCGGGTCATTTGCATATTGCCAGATAGTTTACTATAAAAAGTGAGATGCTGTGAAGAGTTGTGCTGCTCATACCAAGCAGGATCCCCTGATTTGTTCATGTGTACTATGGAAACTGGCAAGTATAGCTACTTAAGTCCATGTAAACAAATTTACGAGGTAGATTACAGTTCGGACTTCAGTGAACTTAACTCAAAAACTTCTAATTTACGAGGTAGATTATGGGTCGCTACTGTTAGGATAAACCCCATAATAACCCAAAAACGCTTTCATATAGACCATGTAAAACATTTGGCAGAACAAAAAACTGATTCTGTAAAAAGTGAAATACATTAAGCACCAAATAATAAGTCAAATTATGGCAGACCATCGACATTTCCCATGACTAAAGAACATGACAATACACACTTCCATACTAGACACGCACAAAATAAACAATACTAAGCCGGAACAAAAGACTGATAGAACAACAAAGAAAACAGTCAAACACCTCTGAATACACCAGTACCAGTAACGGACCATATCAACAGCTTGACAGAATCCATACAAGTAATCAAGACCGTGTCCGAAAGAAACAAAACTCCAGGATCAAACCAAAACACAATCACTAGGACCAGGAAACTATCCATATAGAGCTACTATAAACACCGCAGAAACAAAAACTCTTAAAGAAAGTTGCCTAATCTTTCAAAGTACACAATCACAAGGGAGAAGAAGATCAAACAATGCTGACTTCAACACCAAGATACATAGCCATCCGTCCCTAACTGACCCAGACATCCAAACACTCCCTGAGTTTGTGGTAACATAGCATAAGCTTATTAATCAGACATTACATCTCAGAAACACTGCAAGCTCCGCTCAAAACTCGTTCAAGATACAGAAATAGCAAATTCAGCCACTAGGACCAGGAAACTATCCTTATGTAGCTACTATCATTAACTATAAGAATCAACATACAAGAAATGAATGTTCCCTATTCTTTCAAGATACACAATCACAAGGGAATGAGATCCAAGCAGAAATGAGTTTGACACCTAGATACATAGCCATCTGACCCGCACAATCCAAACTTTGGATGGTTTAATCGAGACATTGTAAACTTTGCCTCGCAACATGCTAGAGATCTAAAAGGCTAAATTATCATTAATTACACAAGCAATAAGACATCTATAAAGGACATTCCCCGTTCTCGATAAACCATTAAAGACAAGGAGCAGAAGTAAATGAACCTATCCATGGAATAATAGAAATCACATTAACTTAATAATACCGATTTGAAGAAAAAGTAGCTTATACTGCATCTACAATCGCATAAGATTTCATGACACTAGTTAATAACATTAAATTAGTGATAAAAAACTAAAATAGATGAAAGTGATTTTTCACACTTAGCTACAAAATAGGCCCCTCCGTCCTTTGGTAACTTGTACTTTGTAATCCACACCTTAAAATGTGGCCTTCATCCCTTTGATCAACTAACGTCACGATAAATATGTAAATCTGAGTGATCAAGCAAAAGTAGAGATTCCTTGTAAGAGCCCATGTCAAATGAGCTCTCCGCTCCAGAAATCTCAAGATTCTTGATTTGTTGTGAATACGGGTCGTAAACATTAAGTGTGGTACGCGTAAGCCCATCGGTTCGAATTACAAATATAGTTTCACCACTCTTACTAAACCCCAAAATTTCACTTACATGTGCCCCAATTGTGAATAGCTTTCTAAAAGATGAATCATTCTCCATCATCCATACACCACAACAAAGTGCTTCATCGGCATTGATGTCACCATACACAACAAGAGACCCCCTTAGCTTAGAAACATACACTAACGTATACCTTAATAGCTCGTTTGTTAAGTTGTGTGGTAGGCCTACCACTTTAAACTCCTTAGTAATCATATCAAATGACACAACCATATGATTTGTGGTAACTTCACCATCATTAGCAAAAGTCTTCTATATGAGCACCCCAATCTTATAACTATTATAACAGCCTGAGTTTCTCGATTAAGTATAACTGATTGACGAGGCAAATATACTTGGAATCACATTCAAACCCCGAACGCAATTGTAAAACTTAAACATGCCAAGGTTTGTTAAGTTGCACATAAACATTAACAACGGTGGGATCTCTAGTGATGGGACAAACCCCGAAACCAATATAAGTGTCTTCTAGTGACAGGAGGACAAAAATACCAACTGATTTTTGGATTGAAGGGTTCCATATAACAACCCTCCCATCGTCATAACCTAAATGGTAAGCAAACAAACACAGCAATCCATGACATGCACCAACAACGTCTGAAGCAGGATATCGTTTTAGCAAAGGAGACACAGCAAACTCTTTTTGTTGTACCTTAAAAGTTTCGATATCATCATCTACCAAATAAATGTACTCAGACGTGTTCTCCCAACAAGATTCGTACCTTAGAATAAGACTGTGTGGCTGCGTGTGGCGGGCGCCGTAACCATTGATAAAGTCAGAGCTGTCGATAACAGACTTCCATAATTTCGAAACCGACCTGAACTGAATCAAAGGCTTCACAGGAAGCCATTTCATGATTTCCATTTGGATTTCAAAAGGAATGTTGTCTGACATTGTTCAATTTGTCTAGGGTTTATGTTTACTTGCAAGAGACTGAAAATTTGGGAAATTTGGGGGTGTTATTTTTGTTCTCTTTATTTATAGATAGGAGAAAAAAAATTGTTAAACATAGCATTGGTTGAACGATTTTAGTTTGTATTTTATTAATTCTTACAACGAAATTTCAATCTTTAATTCAATAAAGTAAAATATTAATAGAGGTTTTGATATTTTGAAAAACTAAATTATTTATTGTGTTCAACTTTCATTTTAAATATTTTTTATATATATATAATACTTAATGAAAATTATACCAATAAAAAATATATTTAAAGCTCAATTCATTTATATATTTTACATCAAATATTATATAACACACACAAAAAATAATTAAAAGTAAAAATTGAAGCAGTTTAACTTTAAACATTTATTTTGGTACGGATGTAGTAATTTAATTATGATTATTATTTTAAATAAATATTTGAGTTGAATGAGATGAGATTTGTGTCCTTTATGGTTAGCTGGGGTTTTGTCCAAATTTCAAAAAAGTTTCGGGTCTCGTCTAAATGTAAAGATATGTTATTTGTACACCATTTTTTTTTGTCATCTACCACTAATCATGCATCTGGATGTTGTACTGTATGCATAACATAACTATGTGTACTTTAATAGTAGATTGAAAAAAATGATGTACACTACCAAAATGTAAAGCACCCCGTTTGTTTGGTTTAAATTTTTGTTGGACTATTAGGCTGCCCACTACGGGCCGGACGACCGACTCGGTCGCCGTCGGTCGTCCCCGTAGTGGGTAGTCGGTCGCGACCGACACCACCGGAGACCGAATCACGAATTTGTCACAGGGACGACTAAAGGTCGAGTGCAAGTATACGTTTTATTGTTTGTATATAAAAAAACTTTATAATTTTTAAAATTAAAATAATTTTAACACTATAAATACTCACTCATTTCATCATTTTTATCCCACATTCAAACAACAATTCTCTCTACACACATTTAAACCACTATAATCTACACAATGTCTTCAGATCTATTTTTTTATACCTCTTCGGACGATGAAGATGAAGTTAATAGCGAGCTTGCTGCGTTTACGGAGGCATGTCAAGCGGTTTATGACGCGGCAAAGCCAAAAGTCCTCGGAAAACCGTGGTAGAAAGGATCATTTACGTTGATCATGATCGTTTAGTAAAGGGCGTATTCTCCGAAAACCCCAGTATGACGAGCAAACATTCCGTGATCGTTTCAGGATGAGCCAAAGACTATTTACAAAAATTGTTCAAGAAGTAACCGATGCTTCTTATTTTTTTCAAGAAAGATATGACTGTACGGGACACCGTAGTATTTCAGCATTGATTAAGTGTACTTCTGCAGTTCGTGAATTGGCATACGGATGCGTTCCTGATTCTCTTGACGAATATCTGCAAATGGGTGCGACAACATCTCGTGATTCTTTCCGAATCTTTTGTAAGGTCATCATGAATTTATATGGTGAAGAGTTATTGCGAAAGCCGACGTATACTGACATTGAAAAACTCTATGCTTATCACAATGAAAATCATGGGTTTCTTGGGATGTTAGGAAGCATTGATTGTACAAATTGGTCGTGGGCGAATTGCCCAGTTGCATTCAAAGCTCAATTTTCTAGGGGTGATCACAGGCCAGATCCATTCATTTTATTGGAAGCGATAGCTTCCAATGATTTATGGATTTGGCATGCATTTTTTGGTGTCTCTGGGATGAATAACGACGTGAACGTTTTACGTTAATCCCCTCTTTTTAATGATCTCAAATCAGGGAGAGCATCGGATGTTCCATTCGTGACTAACAACGTGCCTTATAAAAGAGGATAATATCTTACTGACGGGATATATCCGCAATGGTCCGTTCTTATTAAATCAATTAAAAACCCGGGTGCGAATGATCATAAACGAATATTGTATAAGACAAAGCACGAAGCAGCAAGGAAAGATGTGGAACGGGCTTTTGGTGTATTAAAGCAGAAGTGGAAGATAATTAAATATCCGGCTCGAGGGATGACGCGAAGTGGACTATCGGATATAATGTACACATGCCTCATATTACATAATATGATAATTCATGACAACGGTAATGCGATATCTCCCGAGTTTTTTCCAGAGGAACAACACCGTGATGATGATCCCGTAAGAACACATCAAGAATCGATGCAAGTTACTCAAGAGATAATCGACAAAATAGCTCATCTAAGTCTAAAAGCCGATTTAGTGGAACACCTTTGGAATAATGCAAATTAATAATAGCTGAAAAACTTTATTATTGAAATGTTTTTATTTTATTTCAATTATTATGTAATGTTTTTTATTATTAATGTAATGTTTTTTATTATTAATGTAATGTTTTTATTTATGAATGAAATTTAAATTTGAAGTTAAAAAAAATAAAAAAATTTATGAAGGTCGCCCCATAGTGGCACTAGGTCGCCTGTAGGTCGCCGGAGAGAGAAAGCTGATGTGGCGCCGGAATAAGCAGGTCGCGACCCACTACGATAGTGGGCAGCCTTAGTTAGATAATGTAAAATAACTAAAATATCCTTATATTCATATCGTGAAGTTGCTAAAATAGCTTTCTTTTCATATTATTGTTATATATTTTTTTTTTTTTCAAATAATATTTTTATTAGAAAATCATGGCATTTACAAAAAATTAGTGGAAAGCCGATATACTATCTGGACTCTCACTCCACTAGCTATAGCAAAGCTGATATTAGTAAAAATATGAACACCACTACATGTCTTAATATCTTGAGTCGCGAAAAATTTCGAATCACTTTAATTAGGTCACTGAATCCTATTATTATTAATTTTATTTTTAATTATTATTATTAACATAAATATCTATATACTACCTATAAAACAAAAGGAACTCTCTTTCTTCATTTAATACCTCAAATTTTTTAAGTAATACAACATAGAAAGCATATTTTACAATACCTTTTATACACAATGAAAACTTAATTTTAAGCATTACAAAATTTAAAGCTTTGTTTACAACTATAAAATGCACTTTTACATTAATTCAACCAATATAATTAACACTAATATTAAAAATATCCATTACTCAAACGTACAATTAATATAACATATGCTACAAACTAAGCAAGTTACTAATTTTATCATATTAATTATAACCCAGGCAAATAAAAAAATGCATTTTTGAACACATATTTATAAAGCGTAGTTTTATATAAATCAAATAACAACAGAAAAACATTTCTCACTAAAATATTTAATATCACAATCGTATAATGAAAAACATTAACATTGGTTAAAGAGTTAAAACACGTGACATCAAATTATTAATATCTATAAATTTATTATCAAAAAAAGTAATAATTTAAAAAAAAACGCTGTTCGTCGAAATTTTTTATTTCAGAGTATCAGCCGCCGCAACGCGCGGTACCTTGCTAGTATCCATTAAACTAAGATAAACTTTATAAATACTCAATGTAGTTCTTATATTTACTCACTAGTCCTCTAACCCGCCCGACGGGCGGGCTACTTTCGTAATATTCTGTACACAATTTTATTTTACGTAATACGTTATCTCTATTAGTTTTTTAAACTTCCATTGGATATGTTTTAAAGGATATCTTCTTCCCATTGGATATCTTTTAATACTTTGAAAAAAATCAGAGATTTCTATTGAATATGCTTTAAAAGTTTGAAAATTTTGAAAAAAATACAAAGATTGAAACTCAATCAAGTAAATTATGTACCAGAGTCATGTTGTAATCACTACTACATATAAAGCAAAAACATATCTTTCTCCTCATCTATATCTATACTACATATAAAACATTTTAGACCCTCTTTCTTCATTAAATGCAATTTTTTAAGTAATACAAAATGTTATGCATGATATACAACATTTTATGCACAAAATAAAATTCTACTAAACATCTCTTTCTTCATTCAATTCAAACAATTAAGTAATACAAGAATTAATGCACATTGTACAATCTATACTACATATAAAAGAGATTAGTATCTCTTTCTTCATTAATTACAAAAACTTAAATAATAAAAGTTTTTTTAGCATACTCTACAACCCTTAATGCAAACAACTAAAGATATAGATTAGAATATCTTTCTTCATTAATGAAAAAAAATATTACTGTAAGTAATACAACTATTAAAACATATTGTATAACTTTTAATGCTAACAATCATAACTGTTATTACATTCTTTTTTTTATTAATGTCAAAAAATTAAGTATAACATTTAAGTAGCCCTAATACAAAAATTAAGTATAACGTTTAGGACTTCTTGGTGTATAAAAGGAGGTCCTAGGGCATAGAGATGAATGTATCAAAACAAAAACAAGTCATTCATAGAATTATCATAGCTTCAAGGTCTTTGTAGCCCTGATACTTTGAGAGTATTCATATTATTTGCTTAATAATATTGGAGCTTTTATGTTTTGTTGAATTATTGTGTTTTACTGTTCCATTGAAAATTCTTCTTATTAAAGATTAGATTCCGCATAATCTTTAATACATTCACACAAAGTTTATACTATAGTTGTGTTAGATTTATCTAATATAACTAAACCTTAAACAAGCTTAAGGAATTCGATCTATAGAAGTGTTGAAGTGGGACCAACATTTCTAACTAATTCCTTAGAAGCTAACGATTGAATAAGATGCATATTAGCGTGACCTAATCTCCTATTCTACAATCTAGAGTTTTCATCAATCGTTGCAAGACAAATTTTGTCTTTTGGCTTATTTCCTAATTTCATCACATACAAAGCTTTTCTTCCTAATACCTCATACATAGACTTTTACCGTCCTTAGTGATTTATTTCACTAACATGTTCAGAGAAAGGATACTCTACACTTATTGCACCATATGTCCTAAACTAGGCAAGTAAATCTAAGTAATACAACAAGATTATCTAAATGAAGAGTCATTAGAAATCATTACCTTTTCCAATGATGTAACCGCGAAAATACTGCCAAAAAGACATAACCTCCGAGGTATGCCTTGTAAGTGAGAAGAGCTTTTTGGTTAACCCGCATGTGTTTTATAGCATCCGCTAATCTTTTAACCTTTCATAATGGTTCCAAGTCGACTCCAACTCCAAGGCATATCTATTTATATAGGACAATAACTCAAACATTTGGTCCCCAATATCTCATGGGTCCAAAGTTGTTAGTGTTAAACATCCCATGCATTTGTTGCATTTGGTTGGGATGTGAAAATGATGAAATCATTCCTCAAGGCATGTAACTTTGATTTTGGAAATTATTCCAAGTTACAGGAAATTCATGAGGTCGATTTTGTCGATCAACGTTCCTTTTTGGTTGCGGTATTTTAGGACGAGGATAATTATTATTCACTCTTTTAGGTGGTGGAGTTTTTGATCTAAAGTTTGGTTTTGAAAATCCAACTTCGGGTTTTAACGATGGCTTATAAAATTGTTTAACTTTATTATCACTAGCAACGGAAACTTTGAAGTTGTTTACCATATGTGTTTTGGTCTAGGACCCAAAGTAGATTTTTAAAAATACACACTTTTCTCATATCCAGGCGTGATGACTAGCGGTCCCATAATTTCTTTGGGGGCCGCCTATACAATATGGGGGCTGCCAATATTTATGGGACCTCCATCAGAAGACGCCTTTTTTGGGACTTTCACAAATTTTATTTCCATAGTTCCACTAGATGATGATTCAAATGAATTAAACCCTAAACCTAATTTTTCTCCGGAGGGTTTTTGATTACTTAACATTTCAATTAGACAATATGTAGTCTTTTCAAATTTAGTTAATCTAATGGTTTCCTCTTTGAGTTTTTCATTCTTAATTTTAAGCATATGACACTTTACACATTCGAGATCAACTCCTTTGTTTTTCTCGAGTGTAGACACTTTTTATTTTAGAATAATAAGTACTTTTTATGCTGGGTAAAATGGGATAGTATTCTTCTGAATGCTAATTATGGAGGGTTGGGTGTCGGTAGCATTGGTGCCAAAAACCATGGTCTACCACTAGTCTGTCAAAAGTGTGGAAACTAGAAGGGGTGGTTGAATAGTTTACAGGTTCTTTTCACGTTTTAAAAGTTTGCTTCTAAAATGTTTAGATTCGAGTTATATGTACAACCAATCAACAATATGAATCAACAATATAAATATCTAAACTAAGACTAATTAACAATCACAATAATATAGAGATATAGAGAAGAGAACAATCAAACCAAAACGCCAAGATTTTATAGTGGCTCGGCTACGAAGCACCTCTTCGCCCTACTCCACTCCCCGAGTATCCTACTCGAGATTTCACTATGTCAACAAGCTCCCTTTAGGCGGAGAAAATCGTTTACACGTTGCTTACGTTGTTTTCCGACACTAAGCTAAATTTCGAGTCCTAATCTTAACTATAACCAATCTACCACTTCACAAGCAATACACAATCACAAGATCTACACTATTGGATTTACACACAAACTGAATCACACAATTACACAAGATAATTACAATAGAGATTTGATACTTAAAAGAAGAGAGGATGAATCACTAAATAACAATTCATTTCTTGGCGAATACGAATGTTCTTCTCTTGCACTTGATAGAAGAATGAGAGAGATAAGATGAGATTGGATCACTTGAAACAAGATCAAAGAGTGTTAGTGATCAAGAGATTTAGAGAGAGAAAGAGGGTTTTTAGAGAGAGAAAATTATCTGAAAAATTCGTGCAAGGAGAAATGCTTTTCTTCCAGAAATAATGTAGTATTTATAGATAGGATTTCTAACGGCTAGCTGGCGGCGGTCCCGATGGTCCCAAATATATCTGGGGGCCGCCAGACCTATAAGGGGGCCGCCACTAGACTACGCTCTTGTTTTTGTCTTTTTGTGAGGAATGTTTTATCTGGTATGGAAGCTTTCATTTTGAGGGGAAAACCATATTCAAATAAAACATTTTCTTTTATTAAAAAAATATTTATGTATTTTTATTTTGTAAAAATACTTTTGTGAAAATGTAATGGTTAAGAAAAAAAATATTTCCTTGATCATTAATCATGCTTAATGATTTGTTTGTACATACCTTAAAGATACGTTTGATAGGGTGGAATGGAATGCTAAGAAAGAGAAGGAGAGCTTTTCTTTAGTTTGGTGGACACGAAGAATTGGTCGACAATGGAAATGGAGAATTAAAATGTGATTCCCTTTCCATCAAATTCATTTTTTGCAAAAAGTAAAGAATGCAAAGAATCGTCCAAAAGAGGCAAAAACCATTCACCCGTTCAGGAATATATAAGTTAGAGTCATGTGCATCGCACATGCTCCTTTTTTGGGGAAAAATTCAAACCCGAACACAGTTTTCACTAATCTTGGGATCATCTTCATCTCTAATTTATCTTTATCACCAAATCTTCTAACCTTCTGTGAGTCAAGTAACCCTTTATTTCTACTATATTTATTCTTACGTCCATTTAAATAAACATCTCGAGGTACCATATACAAAACCAATTTTGACCTTTCGATTTTTCAACGATGCTTACCAGCGTCATCTTCCTTTTTTATATTTCTGTACAATTTGTTTTATTATAACTGTTGTTGTCAATATCAAGAGGGTGAAAACAAATAGTACATGAAAGTTATGATTGTTAACGTTTTTAAGATAATTTTGTGTAACATTGAATTATGTACAAAAAAAAGTTCTAGTCAAAAATGTTAAAAATAAGCATGAACAATCAAATAATGAAATGTGATAAACTTGATTTAAAGATTCTAAACCGAAGGAAACATGATCAACTGATGGAAGTTTGACTTGAAAAAGGAAAAAAACAATATTATCGAATCAAAACATTGTAGTGGAACTATGTTTCCATTCCTTCAACATTCATTATCAGCTTGTTCCAAACAGTTACATATATTTTTATCTTATTTTTCTTCTTAATTCTTTGTTCATATCAAACAGTAGAATATGTTTTCTTTCTCTCAAAGCATTCTCATTGTCAGCGATTCCATTCTTTACTACAATTTCATTCTGTATGATTCACTCGTACCAAACACCCCTAAGTGATTAATTTTATAAATGGAATTTTACGATTAATAATTTGTAAATGTTTATTTTTATTGTAAACGTTTTTACATTTTGTTATTATCAAAACGTTGAGAGGTCGAAAAATATAAATAACGTTTTTAGACATTATTCGTATTAACAATCTCCCATTTTTTGATGATGACAAAATATAAACTCATTTTGCATAAAATTAAAGGTTTCAAATTATTAATGAGTTTTATTTCATTTCTCCCATTTTTTGTCGAATTCAAAAAGGATGATCGTCGAATTGTTGTAGGAAGAAAGAAATCGACGATATCAAGACTCCCCTTTGATGTA
>BQNB010097383.1:0-25399 GCA_026074375.1 Tanacetum coccineum | reverse complement strand
ATTGCATCATAAAAAGGGATTTTTATGGGACATTCATTCATACATTACTTGTTGCATTAGTTGGGTATACTAGATGCTACATGGTTCTTATACGTATTTATAATATATTAAGTATATTATTATTAGTCTTATATATATACTAATGTAAACTCTGTTTGAGTGTTACAGATACAGTCATGTCATCGGATTCGACATCATCTGAGGTTACATATACGTCTATATCATCGCATGGAGACCCGCTAGCTTGGGCTGTGGACTTCTTCAGACTCCAGGAGCCCGACTCACCGAAGGCTGCATCGGCATCACCGGACTACGTGCCTGGCCCTGAGGAGCCAGAGCAATTTTGTCGCAATTTTGACTTTCCTGCTGGGTAGAATAAGAATAAATTTTCACTCGATCGAACGTGTTGAGCTCTAGCTTGTTCCTTAACTTTTAGGCTAAGTGTTCGCGGAAATTCGCGAAGAATGAAAAATGATATAATTGAGTATGAGTGGGATGCTAAACAAGGATTATTTGGAAATCTTAAGAGCTCATGTATGTAATTTGTGGCTTTTTCTCCCATAAGCTCTTAACCGGATTAATAATACGTGCTGTTTTTAGAGATTAAACTTAAATCAACAATTTTTATGTAGTATATAGCAAAAATCCTAGTCTTAGTTCAAACTTATACTTGAATTTTTCAAAAAGAAGTCTTCTCTATATAAAGTTTACTCAAAAAAATGAAAAAAAAAATGAAAAATGATGATAAAATGATAAAAAAAAATATAATAATAAATATAAACTGTGGGCTGATAAAAGTTTACTACCTCTTGCCGGCTCACAACCGATGTGGTAGTCTTCTAAAGAAAGCCCATAGTAAGAATAAAAATCCGAGACTGATAAAAGTTTGCTGCATCTTGCCGGCTCACAACCGATGTTGCAGCCTTCTAAAAGGTCGAGGGTTACAATTGCATAAATGTTATGTTTAATATTAAGTTTGAATTAATAAATAGATTTCTTTTTGTTAAATTTAAATATGCTTTTGAACTTTGACTATTCTATTTTAAAGCTATGTATATACGGGAAACTTGAGAGTTTTTGAAACCTAAGGTCCGTGAGTCCCGATACTAGTCTCTGTGGGGTGTCAAAAGCCCGGTCACTTAGCCGATAAGGTTGGGATGTGCCGAGACGAAAGTCGCTACATGGGATGATCTCGCCTTTAAATTCATTATTCTCAGGTGGAACGTGAAGCATAGTATTTTGCAAAACGTTGATCCATGGTTGAAATTCAAAATGGCACACTCACCTAAGATATAATAATTGTCGGGAGTGAAAAGTTCACAAGTTGCAAATATGAGTAGTGTTAGCATCTTAACTTTTATTTAACGGTGATTTCGTTTTAAGCTTAGTTGGACAAGTGAAAAATCGGGAACGATGAATTTATCCTTTTTGGGGCATTTTCGGATCGAAATGCATCTTGTTCTATGATCCCTAACGGTTATGAAAATAACGAAAGTCAAATTAGTTAGTTGCTAAAAAAATCAAATCAAAAATATTAGTGGTAATAAGCGTATATCTTCAATAATGGTAAAAATGGGGCTTCTCTAAACTCTTGATTCTCTAATTCACCTCGATGAACACTTAGCTACTTTTTGAGGTAATTAGTCGAGAGGGATTGAGATTCTTAGTTTTCTAAGTGTATTTATTGCATTGCGTGAGGACACGGCAATACCTTAGTATGGGGGAATTTGGTATTTACTATTTTATACATACTTTTTACCTTGAAAAACGAACTCAAAATACAAAAAACATAATAAAAATTGCAAAAATATGTTGTTTTGTGTTTGTGTATGTGCAGGTATCGGATATCAAGAAAAGGACAAAAAAAATAAAGACAAAGCAGACAAAACCGAGCACGGGATTGAAAAGAGCACAAGAAAAACGAGACCAAGGGTGCCTTCGGATTTTATTGGGCCAACCCGTTACCCGCTTAATGGGCCGGGCCAGCCCATACTATTTTTAGCCCAATAAAATAAACACTTAATCACTTGGCTCATAATAAAATGATAGAAATATAGTGCTCACGTGGCTATGGCAATATTAATTCTTCAAATGCAAGATACAAATTATGAAATTGATATGTAGATGATGACATCATGGTCACGAGGGACGAAATTAATTCAAGATAAGTCACGTGCTATGCCACTACCAAGGAGAGGACGAATGAATGAGCAACACGTGGCGGGATGAAATGTTATCTCTCAAATGAAATTAGGCTGCGTGAAGAAAATAGATCAAATGGCTCAAACTTGTGCGTTTTATTTAGGCTTATAAAAGGGACACGTGGAGGCTCCTCAACGGTTGGATCTTTTTGCAATTAGTTCTCAATCTGTGTGATGTTTAATACTTGCCAATGATTGGCTAATGGAGTATCCAATGATTGGGACCAAGTTACAAGATCTACCCTCCTTGGCTCTATATATAAACTCGCCTCCCTCATAGTTTGGGGAGTTTTTTTTTCCTTTATTTTTTTTAGTTTTGCTTTCTAGTTTTTAGCTTATTTCAAAATTGTAACTGCTTATTTTTATTTTCCAGCTTATTGTACCTTTCTTATTTCGCAAATTTAATGTAATGATGAATTAATGTTGGTTTAAAATTCATTGAAGATCTTGATTTGCTGTTTATTTGCTAAATGTCTCGTTAAATCTATATTTCATGTTAGCTTATTCTATAAGCTAAAAATTCGTGCTTATTTTCGTGACTTATCTTTCTCAAAAGTTCTTAGAAGATTATAAAATGACTCCTATAAGCTATCCCAGCTCATTCGATTCATTCTCAATCATTTTTTAAGCACTTTTCAAATGAAAAGCTACAATAAGCTCGAAAATAGCTTATTATTGTTCTTGTTTCATTTTTGTTTAATTAGGAGCTCATATTTTCTGATGATATAAGTTCTAAATAGCTTATTTAGTCTAGATAGAGCTTATTTTGCTAGATCGATATTTTGTGAGCTTAATTGATTATTCGCTTTGTTGTTTGGTTCGTTAATGTGCTATATTCTTACTCGAGATCCTTGTTGCTATTTTTAATTGCTTATTAACTCAGTTTAGTGCTTATTTCGTTTTCATGTTTACTCTTGTTTAGCCTAGCTTAATTGATTCGTGTTTGATGCTTAATAGTTTAGATCTTGATTAATGCTTATTCGATTTACTTGTTTTTGATGTGAGAGGTGATTATTTGAACTTTTCTTGTATTAAAATTCATTATAGCTTTATATATCTAAGTCGCGAGATTAAAAAGTTTTTTTTCCTAGTTGCTTATTGGTCTTTCATGATTAATATGATGTTCCGTGATTAATTGTGTGCTTAAAATCAAGTTTCTTGATAAAGGACTAGTAGTGGCTTATTATTGTTAGTTTTAGTTTACTCGTTATTTTAAGAATTTTAAATATTGATTTGTTGCTAAATGCTTATCAGTTTTATTGAGTTTATTTGTTGTATCTTAAAATATGGTTCTATTCAACATTAGCTATTTTGATCAATTGAGCGTTATTGAATAAAGAATATTGGGACACATTTTTATCTGGTTTGCAATAGGCTGCGATTTGGTTAGTAGATAAGAAATTGGGCTGCGTTTGATTTTAGTTGGGCCATGTTTTACATAATGGGCATGCGTTGCAATAAATTTGAATTGGGCCATATTGGATTCGAGTAGTATATATAGTTGGATTTCAATTGTGTAATTTTATTCACTGTTAACAATTTGAAGTTTTTGTTTGTTTATTATTTTGGTACCGGTCAACTCACGAGGCGAGGAGCTTAAGGGTTTATTTAGCTAGACCGAATTTAATTATTCGTTTTAGCTAAATAAATCGGGTGGTATTCGTTTAATTGCGGGTCTCCAATTCGGTTCCATTTTCTAATCCTTTTTCAAAAAATTAATAGTCAATTTACATAATACCGTCATTTACTTTTAAATGCAATTTAAATACTTGTCATTTTATTTTAAAAAGCAATATACTTTAACTGTGTCACTTAATTTCTTGCAACTGGTTTTCTAAGGATTTAATTCGTTATAACCTAAGCCCGCACTAAGGACACATTTCACATCACTTAGAGCAAAGCATATTTGTCATTTTATGATCATTTTAGTATAATCTTGTAGTTTTTCTAATCTAGAATTTATAATTATTTAATTTCTTGTATAAAAATAGTTTAAAAACCAATAACAAAATATTTGGTCATTCAATCACTCAAACCAAAACTTCTCTGAAGTTCAATTCATCATCTCGCCAGGTAGGAAACGACACCGGAAGATAGACATTATTTTACTAAAGTAATAGTCTATTGACGGATATAATATTATAATATATATTACTACGATACGCGTTTGACGTTTATCATATACAGATGATACTCTTCAATTCTTAGGTTTACATGAAGAGTAACATATTTCTGGATTCGTTCATGGGTTACGAACAAGGAGCCTAGTGGAGTTCCACTCCACAGACCTCCCAACTACTTACAATTGTCGGATGGAGAAGACTTACACTTAGATCGAAGCAAAAGAAGCCAGAACTAACAGAACTCTGAATGATCACCAAGAAAGCTCGAGCAAGTTCAAGAAAAATTCCTCCTAGGATAATAATAAAGGAAGGGAGAACAGAGACAGATTCTTACCGTACCAGGGACCCAACCATAGACTGCTCTTCAACCTGTCCAAAAGCCTAAGAGATATCTTGGCAATCGATAAGATAGAAAGAACTTTCAAACAACCTCCCCGTCTACCAGGAAGTAAACGGTCACGCAACATGTCCAAATACGGTCATGCGACATGTCTAAAGACCACAGACACGACACAAATCAATGTTGAGAACTGAGACATCAAATCGAAGAAGCTGTCAAATTAGGACGACTAGCGAATCTAGTAAAAGAATAAAGGAAGGGGAAGACGAAAGTTTCGAACACTCAATTAGGAGAATGGAAGAAAGGAGACAGAGGTACAACACCAACCGAAGCTCATGTCCTTATGATAAGCAGAATAAACAGTACCTCAAAGAGGAAGAAAATAGAAGAGTCTACTCACAGACTAGGAAAGATCACGTTCCCCCCTGTTTCAGGAAATGACAACTCCTCCGATCCAGTTATCATAAAGGCTAAGATCTCTGAAAGACAAGTAAACCGAGTATACATGGATAGCGGAAGCTCATGTGAAGTCATATACGAGCAATGTTTCCTACAACTGAAACCTTCCATTAGGTCACTAAGAGTAGACTTAAAGGTTCCCCTCGTCGGTGTTTCAAGAGAACACTCTTGGCCTCTCGGATAAGTACCTCTAGAAATTATGATAGGGGAAGGCCCTTTCGTAAGAACTAAGGTTCTCGATTTTGTCATAGTAAGCTCCAACTCTCCGCATAACCTGATACTCGGGAGAACCACCATGCAAAAGATGGGCATAGTGGTATCCACAATACATAGAGCCATCAAGTTCCATACCCCCGCGGGAGTCGGTACTGTATTGTTGAGATACCAACCCGATAAGATAGGAGAAGGACAAAAGAAGCTCAAAGAGGCCTCCCAGGAAGTTACGAAGGACACCCTCAGCTGCATGAGTGCCGAATAAGATATCGTTATCAACGACAAATATTCGGACAAAACAGTCATCATCGGGAGACAACTACTAACTGGCTTTTAGAAGAGGCTATGTGATCTTCTAAAGGAAAACACTAATATCTTCGCCTAGACTTATGCTGATATGACAGGAATTCCTAGAACCATTATGGTAGGAGGAAGACCCTTCATAACAGAACACAAGTGGAATGAGTTAAAACACATAGAGCCAAGAAAACAAAAGAAGAGGAGAATGGCACCAGAAAGGAGTGAAGCTTTCTACAAAGAATTAGAAGATCTAACAAAGGAAAACATCCTATGAGAACTCAAGTACCAGACATAGGTATCAAACCCTATCATGATAAGAAAGGGTAACGAAAAGTGGAAACTATGCGTGGACTTTACAAACTTCAACAAAGCCTGCCTGAAAGATTGCTACCCCTTATCAACAAACGATCAGAAAATAGAATCTCTTACCAAATTTTGGTTAAAATGCTTCCTAGATGCTTACAAAGGATATCATCAGATACCAATGGCAAAAGGGGATGAGGAAAAAACAGCATTCTTTACAAGAGAAGGAGTGTTCTGCTACAAAGGCTACCTTTTGGTTTAAAAAACACGGGGGCTATATACCAGCAGCTAGTTGATACGATATTCAACAATCAAATTAGATGAAATCTTGAATTCCATGTTGATGACATGGTAATAAAGAGTGACTCCGAAGAAGACAAGCTAGCAGACATCAAAGAAATATTTGACAAGCTCCGGGCAATCAATATGAAACTCAATCACAGAAAGTGCTCCTTCGGCGTGGAAGAAGGTCCATTCCTAGGATACCTCATTACAAAGCAAGGAATCAAAGCTAACCCCTCAAAGGTGAAGCAATCTCTGACCTGAAGCCACCTAAATGGTCAAAGAAATACAAAGTCTCAACGAGAAACTAGCAGCTTTAAGTCGATTCCTTACGCAAAGATAAAATGAACAAGAAATTCGTAAGTTTCTTACATATACTAAGAATAAACCATTATGAATGAATAATCCCAACTTGTTTCTAATGTTCATAGTGATCAGTACCGAACCAAACCTTAGTCTCGAACATGATGAAGTCCAACACAATTGAAGATACCATATTTTAACACAAACGTGGTATCGACTTCATAAAATATTACCCAAATAAGATACTATATTTGGTTTGACCTCAATTTCCACAACAAAGACACTATAGCAGGTAAATATCCCAAAGTCAACACCCACATATCGACAAAGGCAGTGTTTCCCCTTAGGGACGAAACTAGGGGGTGTCCAAGGACCCTATGGATTTTTGGAACGTAGTGTAATTTTTTGTAAAAAACCGTGATTTTTCCTAAATGCACATGTTCGACAAATTGTTGCTCATTTTATACAACTTTTCATAAATGCACCTGGTCAAATTGTTCCGTTCCTGTTTCCCCTTCTGAGTTTAACTAACCTCTTGCGACCTAATAAGGTTTTACGTTTTGGATCAATATCGAATTCTCAACGAATATATACCCTTAAGCTGAAACTATAATATATGAAAAACACTACTACTATGACACACGTGAAATTCACCAAATTAAATTTAAAACAAGGGTAAATAACTAATGTTGTCCTCGTAGTTTTCAATTTTTGCACTACATGAATTAGAAGCATATTTCTACTTATAGACTAGTTATAGAAAATAATATAGTTATAGAATATAGATATATAGACTAGTTATAGAAAAGAATATAGTTATGGAATATAGATACATAGACTAGTTACAGAAAAGAATATAGTTATAGATATATAGACTAGTTATAGAAAACCTTAGTCTCGAACATGATGAATTCCAACACAATTGAAGATATCATATTTAAACAAAAACATGTGATTAATTTGGCAGTGTTTCCCCTCAAGGACGGAACCAGGGGGTGTCCAAGGACCCTATGTATTTTTGCAGCGTAGTGTAAATTTTTGTTAAAAACCTTGATTATTCCTAAATGCACATGTCCAAAAAATTGTGTTGCTCGTTTTATATAACTTTTCATAAATGCACTTGGTCAAATTGTTTCGTCCCTGTTTCCCCTTGCGAGTTAAACTAATCTCTTGCTATCTAATTGGGTTTTACGTTTTGGATCAATATCAAATTCTCAAAGAATATATACCCTTAATCTGAAGCTATAATATATGAAAACACTACTTCTGTGACACACGTGAAATTCACCGAATTAAATTTAAAACTAGGGTAAATTACTAATTTTTTCCTCGTGGGTTTCATTTTTTGCACTACATGAATTAGAAGCATATTTCTACTTATAGAAAAGAATATAGATTAGTTATAGAAAAAAATATATTTATAGGATATAAATATATAGACTAGTTATAGAAAAGAATATAGTTATAGAATATAGATATATAGACTAGTTAGAGAAATCGTACGTCTAAGCTCATCCCACATTGATTTGAAAATGAACTAGAAATGTGTTTATATAGTTCCCGTGTGCTAGCATATTCGTTGTTGGGGTTGTTATCTGTTATAATCATAACGGTTCATAATTGCAAACCAAACACGATTACATGTTTGGTTAGCAATAATGTCTCGTTAAGAATTAACAATCCTAATTTTTGGTTTTACTCTTTTTAATTTTTATGTTGATGAGTCCCAAACACACAAACAAAGTATGTGGTAATTAGGTTTCAAAATAAGCGCGGAGGATGGTAATGGTTTACTCGTATTAGTATATTTTTGGACATATCAATGAATAATAAACTCGCAAGTATAGTCACATTCTAATGATTTATTAGCATACTTACGCAAAGATAAAAAGAACAAGAAATTCATAAGTTTCTTAAATATATTAATATTAAGCCATTATGAATGAATAATCCTAACTTGTTTCTAATATTCACAGTGATCAATACCGTACCAAACCTTAGTCTCGAACATGATGAATTTCGACACAATTGAAGATATCATATTTCAACACAAATATGGGATTGACTTCGTAAAAATTGATCCATATAAGACACTATCTATGGTTTGACCTCTACTCCCACAACAAAGACACTATAACAGCTAAATATCCTAAAGTAGACACCCACATATAGACAAAGGCAGTGTTTCCCCACAGGGACGGAACTAGGGGTGTCCAAGGACCCTTTGGATTTTTGCGGTGGAGTGTAAATTTTTGTAAAGAACCATGATTTTTCCAAAATGCACATGTCTAACAAATTCTATTGCTCATTTTATACAACATTTCGTAAATGCACCTGGTCAAATTGTTCCATCCATGTTTCCCCTTAAAAGTTAAAATAACCTCTTGCGACCTAATTGGGTTTTAGGTTTTGGATCAATATCAAATTCCCAAAGAATATGTACCCTTAATCTGAAGCTATAATATATGAAAAACACTACTTCTATGACACATGTGAAATTCACCAAACTAAATTTAAAACTATGGTATATTACTAATGTTGTCCTCGTGGTTTTTAGTTTTTGAACTACATGAATTAGATGCATATTTCTACTTATAGAAAAGAGTATAGTTATAGAATATAGATTAGTTATAGAAAAGAATATAGTTATAGAATATAGATATATAGACTAGTTATAGAAAAGAATATAGTTAGATAATACAGATATATAAACTAGTTATAGAAATCGTACGTCTAAGCACATCCCACATAGATTTGTAAATGAACTAGAAATGTGTTTATATAGTTCCCATGTGCTAGCATATTCGTTGTTGGGGTTGTTATCTATTATAATCATAATGGTTCATTATTGCAAACCAAACACGATTACATTTTAGGTTAGCAATAATGTCTCGTTAAGAATTAACAATCCTAATTTTTGGTTTTACTCTTTTTAATTTTTATGGTGATGAGTCCCAAACACACAAATAAAGTATGTGGTAATTAGGTTTCCAAATAAGTGCAGAGGATGGTAATGGTTTACTCATATTAGTATATTTACGGACATATCAATGAATAATAAACTCGCAAGTATAGTCACATTATAATGATTTATTAGCATACTTATGCAAAGATAAAATGAACAAGAAATTCGTAAGTTTCTTAAATATATTAATACTAAGCCATTATGATTGAATAATCCGAAATTGTTTCTAATATTCACAGTGATCAATACTGAGCCAAACCTTAGTCTCAAACATGATGAATTTCAACACAATTGAAGATATCATATTTCAATACAAATGTGGGATTCACTTCATAAAAATTGACCCATATAGGACACTATATTTGGTTTGACCTCAACTCCCACAACAAAGACACTACAACAGCTAAATATCCCAAAGTCAACACCCACATATAGACAAAGGCAGTGTTTCCCCTCAGGGATGGAACCAGGGGTGTCCAAGGACCCTATGGATTTTTGCGACGTAGTGTAAATTTTTGTAAAAAACCTTGATTTTTCCTAAACGCACATGTTCAACAAATTATATTGCTTGTTTTATACAACTTTTCGTAAATGCAGCTGGTCAAATTGTTCCATTCATGTTTCCCCTTACAAGTTAAAATAACCTCTTGCGACCTAATTGAGTTTTACGTTTTGGATCAATATCAAATTCCCAAAGAATATATACCCTTAATCTGAAGCTATAATATATGAAAAACACTACTTCTATGACACACGTGAAATTTACCGAATTAAATTTAAAACTGTGGTAAATTACAAATGTTGTCCTCATGGTTTTCTTTTTTGGCACTACATGAATTAGAAGCATATTTCTACTTATAGACTAGTTATAGGAAATAATATAGTTATAGAATATTTCTACTTATAGACTAAGGTTTGGTTTGGTATTGATCACTGTGAACATTAGAAACGTAAAACCCGATTAGGTCGCAAGAGGTTAGTTTAACTCGTAAGGGGAAACATGGACGGAACAATTTGACCATGTGCATTTACGAAAAGTTGTATAAACCGAGCAACATAATTTGTAGGACATGTGCATTTAAGAAAAATCAAGGTTTTTACAAAAATTTACACTACACTGGAAAAATCCATAGGGTCCTTGGACACCCCCTTGTTCCATCCCTGAGGGAAAACACTGTGTTTGTCTATATGTAGGTGTTGACTTTGGGTTATTTTGCTGCTATAGTGTCTTTGTTGTGGGAGTTAAGGTCAAACCAAATATAGTACTTATATGGGTCAATTTTACGAAGTCAATCCCACGTTTGTGTTGAAATATGATATCCGCAATTGTGTTGGAATTCATCATGTTCGAGACTAAGGTTTGGTTCGGTACTGATCACCGTGAACATTAGAAACAAGTTGTGATTATTCATTCAAAATGGCTTAAGATTAGTATATGTAAGAAACTTACGAACTTCTTGTTCATTTTATCTTTGCTTAAGTATGCTAATAAATCATTAGGATGTGACTATACTTGCAAGTTTCTTATGCATTGATATGTCCGTAAATATACTAATACGGGTAAACCATATCTTCCGCGCTTATTTTGAAACCTAATTACCACATACTTTGTTTGTGTGTTTAGGACTCATCACCATAAAATTAAAAAAGAGTAAAACCAAAAGTTGGGATTGTTAATTCTTAATGAGGACATTATTGCAAACCTAACATGATTGAAAACCTAACATGATTGAAAACCTAACATGTAATCATGTTAGGTTTGCAATAATTAACCATTATGAATATAACAGATAACAACCCCAAAAGCGAATATGCTAGCACATGTGAACTATATAAACACATTTCTAGTTCCTCTTCAAATCGATGTGGGATGAGCTTACGTTCTCCTTGAAAAAAAATTGTTATAGAAAAGAATCGTATGTGTAACACACGGGTTGTTACTTATTTTTTATAATCAACATAGCAATCAATTAAAACTTATATAGTCAGAAAAAAATCAATTGAAACATATAATCTTTACATACATTTCAAATAAGCATGCGGACCTGAACTTTAGCAAATATCGAATACTCTATAAGATGAGTTCGAGCCTAGAGCACGACGACATTAAACTTTCAAGCCAGACTCAGTTAACACATCTTTGTTTTGTTCAAACCACACCACGTGTTATTTGTGAAAACTGACAATAACTTGTTATTCCTCATAAATTTCAAAGTATGTTGTTATGATTGATAAACGAAACAATTATACCATAACATCCATGTTGTGCCAATTTCGAATGTATTTACAAAAAATGTCCAGAAATTCAAACATATTGTTACCTAAGATATTTACGAGGGAAGAAAAACATACACCGATATGCTCAATGAATTTTTAGCATAATCAAACAAAAGTCTGAGTCAATATTATTAGTCTGAATAATCCAAGTATCACAAACAAATATACTTAAACGAGGTTCAAATGTATAATGGTATCATCCAGCCAACAAGTTCCTAGCACATAATGATTTTAATAAAGCTACCAAGCCATATTCGATGTTTTGATTTCTTTAATGTGAAACACATGTTGCCTTATCACGATTATAATGATCTCGTTGTGAATTCGAGGACAAATTTTGTCTACCCAAGGGGAATGATGTAGGCCCAAGTGTTGAAGAATGTGCCCTTTTGTTTCTGGAGGCCTAGGATCATGTGAAGAAAAGGTCTTTTTCAAAGTGGCATAACTTGGGCTCAAGGACTCCATTTTAGTTCCAGGACTAACAGATTCAAAGCTTAGAAAGAGGAGAACGCCATTGTAAACGAACATAGTTAGTTTAGGGAACTTTCGAGCCCCGAAACATTATATTTTAGGAGTTATTTTCATTTTCATGTTTTTTCAAGTTTTTTAGTTTTTTTGTTTTTAGCCTAGTTTTTGGCCCGTTTTTCTTTTGAGACCCGTTTTAGTTTCGTTTTCCTATTTAATAACAGTACTATGATCCTGGCTATTCAGTTCCAAAACATATGAGAAGTCTATTTTTGGTATTTTTTGCTAAGAATTTTGCCTAACTATCGATATTCCTTTTGAATCAACGATAATTAGAAGATTGTTTTTGGTATTTGTTGGAATCAACAAATTCAATTTGTGTGTTCCTTTTTACACTACATCAATTGGTATCAAGAGTCGAAGTTCCTAATTAAGATGCCTCCAAGAAGAAACATGAATATTAATGATGTCTATGAACAAGAATTTAAGCAATGTATTATGGCAAGAATGGAGGAGCGACTGGATCAGTTCATTAATCAATTGAATGACCTGATGAATCCAAGAAGACATGGGGATCGTAACAGTCAGAGAAATAAAGGCGAAGAGTCAGAAAACCCATTCTTTAAGGGTGACGGTTCATCTTCTGATGAACAATGATGACATCAAATAAAGTCATAATATTATCATCATTTATCCTAACTAAATTACTTGTTTTGCATTATTTATTAAGAGATTTGATACTTAATCGTTTATATTTGTTAATCTGAGTTATTATCAAGCAATTGGCAAAATATGGAGAAAAGAGCGTGTTTTGGAGCATAAAAAGAGAATTCAAGAAAGTATACTGATTATGACAACCAATACGCCGTATCATTCTAGACGCATATATCGTATCCCAAGACATAGACGAATTCAAGACCATTGCCTGACTTTGAAGAATACGTCGTATCCATTTCATCAGATACGCCATATATAATACTTTGGTTTACATTCAATGAAACATGATCTCAAGCAGATACGCCGTATATAGAAGACCCTACACGCCGTATAGGGAAGCCAATCATCAAATATTCCAGAATATAATATACGTGGAGCCTACTCCAAGTTATCCAATACGCCGTATTGAACCTTTCGAATATGGCGTATCGACTATTTTTCAGAAAATATAAATACCGAACCCTATACATGATTTTCAGTGTGCAAGTGAAGCCTTAAACCACCAAGTTTGATACCAGACGATTTTAGAAGCCAAATAGGTCAGCGAAGAGCCTTAAGATCATAGGAAAACTCTTGTAATCTCTATACTCAAGTATATGCGTTCGGTTATAGATTTGTTTACATGCATTAATTGTTCATCTATGAATATGTGTATTGTTACAATTACTATTGGCTAATACCTTTAGTTATTAGCCACGTTTATGAAGATTTAATGTTTGGTTTGTCTATATAGATTGTTTACTATTTGTTGCATGTTAATTATGTTTATCACTTCATACTTATTTATGTTTGATTATGTGTTTGAATTATCATTCAACTGGATCTAGTTTTATGTACCAAGTGGACTAGAGTTTGGGATAATTAATACATATAGCTTATATGTGCCTTGGAATCATATGATTACAAATTAAAAGTCCTTGATTGCCTCCCTAGTTTAAAGAGTGGTAGACTAGGTGGTGACTTAGAATTAAAAATAACATTTTGTGGCTTTGCTTTAGGTCACGACGGACTGTAGACTACCAAGCACATGGAATGCAATTAAACATAAGTGGGTAAATAATCAATGAGCTAGGTTTCATTATTCAGCAATGTTGACTCTTAGATAGATTATAATTGACGGATGTATGCTTATGGGACATTCCTTAATTGTCACATGATTAATTGAATAATGTTTAGGGAGAAGAGCTACCTAAACTTTAGGAATGATATAACACCAACAAAGTAATACAATCAGTGCACACATCGACAATTCATGCATTTTATTAGATTAAATTGGCTTATATGTTTTCCTTACATTTATGCTAGACCGCTTCTTTATCCTTTGTTTATCTGCTTGCGTATGTTTATCGCTTTACTTGTCATCATTTAGCTTAGATTAATCAAAACTCGTGTCAGTCTCTCAGGCTGAAAACCCCCCTTTGCATTAGTTTAGGTTTAGATAGACTTAATTAGAATTAATTAGGATTAAATAGATAACTAAAATATTGATAGATTTAAGAGTTAACGTTCTCGCTCTTAGTGATAGACACCCTACTTACCAACGAACCTATAATTGATCGGGTACACTGCCCGTTTGTGTTAGTTAATAGGTAAAGTCGGCAAAATATAAATAGTAAAACTTGAACAATAAATTACCTCAACGACACATCAAGTTTTTGGCGCCGCTACTGGGGAGTGAAATTATTTAATTCTTGTTTATTATAATTTTAGTTTAGATTTAGTATTTTTAGATTAGTTTAAATTAGTTTAGTTTGCATATTGCGTGTTTGTTTGTTTTTCTACATTTGTATAATTTTGCGTATTTGTGTGGTTGGGTGTTTGGTTTGTTTTTCTGTATATTTCGTTCTTCTGCTATTTTCTTTCTGTCGAATACTGAATACGCCGTATTCATATCCTTGGATACGGCGTATAAATATTTTTCAAAACAAATACAATGTATTCGACTTAAAACATTGATACGGCGTATCCAGTCATCTAAATACGGCGTATCGATCTATTTGACATTTTCTTATGTTCGTAGCAGATTTATTACTGGAAATGGACGACCCTAATATTACCATGGAGGAGTATGGTTAATATGAAACTGAGAGTGCTCATATAAATGGTAAAATGTATAACTGAGAAATGGCTACGTATGGTAAGGTCAGGTATGTTGAAGACATTAACGATCTCAGATTTTTTGAAACAAAATTCCCAGCTATAGTCTACAAGGATGCATTAAAATCTAATTTAGAGTTCTAATATGAACCTACGGTAACTCCTTAGCATGTCATTGAAGTTAATTGGAAAACTGAAACACCATTGTCTGAATCTGATGATGAGAAATACAATATTATATACGATAAATTTATTTTCTTATAAAACATTTCCTGTCAATGATTTAAAATTGGATAGAGACAATGATGATGATAAAATCGATTTCAAACAATCTTTGAGGGATATATTTATCGAACCGTCACATAATGTAATAAGTATCAATGTCGGTATATATGCACATGGGTCAAATAAACTTTTGGAAACAAGTCATGATATAATTAGTAAATTTTTCACTACTGAAACTTTTATCAATAAATTGAGTGTTAATATCATGATTTGGAAGTATTTTAAAGAATGGATGCTAATAAATCTTATTAAAAATTTATATGTGCCATTTGGCATCCCATTCGACCCCAAGTTGTTTTATAAGGATGGAGTGAAACTGAAAGAAGTTTAACTTAAAGACTTTTCTGTAAAAAAAAGTGCTTGTCGGGAGACAACCCATAATGTAATTTTCAAGTTTTTATCGAGTATGTCCTCCAACATTGTCAATACGGCGTATTTAGTTTTCTAGATACGGCGTATTGATCAACCTGGACGTTATCCCTTTTATTTTCCTGTATTTTTTAAAACTTTATTGTCAGACTCGTCAATACAGCGTATTTAGTTTTCTGATACGGCGTATCTGACCTATGACACGTATTAGGATTTATTTTTTACAGGCTTCAATACAGGGTATCCAGTAACATGGATACAGTGTATCGACTTCCTGTACAGTTTTAGGTTTTTATTTTTCTAACAAATGATTATTCGTAGATGCGATTTCATAGTTTTCTTAATGATTGAGACAGGGACATACTGATCGAAACATGACGAATGAATTTTATGGATTATATATTCTGGTATCTTATGTGTGTTGTAGTCATGTTTTTCACAACACAACACACAATGTTACTCACATACTTAACATGGAGGATCATACCGAGCGAATCCCAAGGGAGTTTTTATATTCTAATTCTATATTTCTTTTTTTTAATGTTATATTTATACAACGTGGGCGTTGTATATCTCAAGTGGGGGGAAGAGAATTAGAACGCTACTTGTCCATATTTTTCACAATGAATTGCCTAATTTATGCTTAAATTTTAAAAAAATTAGCAAATTTTTGTGAGATTATTAGTTGCAAAACAGCACACATAAACCTTATTTCCATATTGTGAGGATTTAGCCTTTCCGTTTCCCTATTTAACCCAAATTCCACAAAAATATGAGTATGCCGGTGACTGCAGTAAACTTTAGAACTTGGCTTGGTATACTATTTGAGACCACCATAATAAGTATTACTTTTGTAATTGGAGTGAATTGTTTAAATTGGTAAATTCTAAGATTACATCAAATAGCCTTTACATATTGTGTTATTAACTAACTACACCGGTTAGTTAACTCCCTTGTGAAACCCTTTTGTTTACTCTCATTTTAGAGTAAGATACCCCTAGAAAAACCCTCATATCCATTCCTTTCTTTTGTTACACCCTAATATTTGTATCGTTACACCTTTACACCTCTCTACCCAGGAAAATAGTGGAAAGCAACTTTGATAGATTAAGTCCTTAATCCGTTGCTAGTTTCTTGTGTGTAAAAGTATGTATTTCCTGTGTCTGTGTGCATTTTTACTATCTTCGGTTAGGTCGGGAAATTGCACAATGCAATGGGAATGTGAAAGTAGTAGTTTTATTTTCTGTGTGTTTACTACTATCACAATTATGATCGGATATTAATTATTTAGATTTATCATTTTTGTGAAGTGGTGAAATTTTACACCAAAATTCATATTTTAGTTATGTCTAAAAAAACAAAAAAACAGAAAAATACAAAAAAAGATGGAAGAGAGAAAAAAGGAGAGGATTGTGAGATAACATGTTCGCCTAAACTTAACCGATTTTATTATTTATGTGATCGATTATTCGTTGGTACGTGTTATAAACCAACGATGTATTATTTTGTATTAAGTGGTAGATATCGCCAGTATTGTTGTATATTATATTATGGATGATTGGGAGTTGGCCATTACGGGGACGCCAACTAAGGTATTTTTTAAAAGATGATTAAGACATCTTTGAGTCTAATTCGTGTTTACCAAAGCGTGTGTTTTCCGTGTTAAAGCGTGAGTTAGTGTATGATTTGTGTCTTTTTCAAGGGATGGTCGGGAAAGTAGCTAGCAACAATGTTCCTTAGTTATAAGTCTCGTTTGGTCCCGAGCCGTTTTAATTTATTCTATTTATTATAACTACTTATACGTCCCGTGCATGTACGGGGATTACATATAAATCAATTTTTTAATTTTTTTTAATATACGGGCATATGAATTTTTTTCGTGTTTAATGTTTTGTAATTGTGATATTAGTACGACTACTAATTATGCACGTGGTTTTACATAAGAAAATTCAGTATGTATTAATATAAGTGTTTTAAAACCCGGGTTAACCTGGTCGGTTTGCCAGAAAGGTCGGTTTTAAAAAAAAAAAACCGTTGAAACCTAAAGTTCGCCAATGGAATAGGAAGTTCGGGGATTAGAAGAGTCCCCTTTTGGTTTCCCCCAGTCCCAAATAAGAAGAAAAAAATCTTTGGGTCTCACAATCACTATTTTCTCTAATGCCTTTCTTCGTTCATGGTTTGATATTCTGGTGTCCTAGGCGTAGGAACCACACCAATCTATCCCAAACTTCGTGGTTAAACTCATTGCGGTGATGATATTGTAGGAATTTCGCTACCTTGGGACTGTTGTAGTTACAGCCGCCGTTCACCAGGGCTTCGGTCGTCGGCTCCCTTATGCGAGTTTAATATGTTTTTTCTTCTATATTTATATAAACTTTTAATAGATTTTATATATGTTGTATTTTTAAAGTATAAAATATAGAGGGTGTATATTTTTATTTACTAAAGTTGTTAAAAAATATGAAAATTTATAAGTTTCACTTAACTCATATGATTTATTTAAAATTCAACGACTAAAGTTTTATCAATCATCGTCTTTTTTAAAAATTTTGTTTTTCACAAATTTGACACCTTGATTTTTATGTTTTTTTCTCCATCAAATTTCTCCACTAATTTTTTCAATTTTGACTTTTTTAACCAATCAGATCGCACGATTTTACTTATGTGTCAAAATCAAGCGAACTGATTGGTCCAAATTTTTTTTACTATAAGATCTAATTTCATAGAAACCTCTGAAATGATTTAACTCTTTTATTATATAGAAGATATAAGCTCGTGCTCGTTTGGGCCCGATTTTGCATGACCCCCTATTTTGCCACATCTATACAAACTATGTTACGTTTTCTTTATGTATGTTTTGAAACATGATACTTTTTCTTTTGGCATAAAACTGGCTTGATCTGATGGTTCAACCGGTTGAACCAATGACCCGAAGAACTAATGACTTGATTGGGTCAATGACATGGTTTATACAAATCAAGAAAGAATCCGTAAAGTATTTGATTATATAAAGATTATAAGTCTTAATTGTTATTTTTTCTAACTAAAAAGTTCGAATTGATTACAATATTGATTATTTAAAAGCAAAAATTGATTATTTAAAAGCAAAACGTAATAACCCGTATTCTTTTTTAACATGTAAGATATATATTAAAAAAGAAAGACGGGCAAGGCGCTAGCAATTACAAAGGCGATTGCAACCAATTGTTCCAGCTACTAAAAAGATTACCTCTAGATTTAAGCAAAGAAAAAGAAACAAGACAAATAAAATCGAAAATATCACATTCCTCATAGATTGAGAGTTAAAAGTGATATTGTTTCTGTAACGCCAAAGGGTCCAACAGGTAGCCGCGAAGATGGAATAAGCACGAGACTTCTTGTCCTTAGAAGTGTGCCATGAATCAAACCAAAAGTCCCGGTCTTCACACGAGCAAAAGGTTGGGAACGAAAAACCAGTCCAAGATCGAACAAGCCGCCAAACAGAAGTAGCCGTATCACAAGTGAAAAAGGTATGCGTATTTGATTCAACAGAAACGTTACAAACCATGCAAGAAATCGAATCAAGGTCCAAACCTCGAGAAGACAAGTTTAAGCGATTAGGGAGCCTGTCTAAGAACATTTGCCACATGAAAATATTGACATTTTTAGGGATCATCTTATACCAACGAGTGCTTGGGGATAACATAGGAAGAGAACACTCCTCAATGTGCTTCCTAACCTTATTCACCGAGAAAGTATCATCATTGGAAAGATTCCAAATGCACGAATCAGAACCTACAATCTCTTCACTCTCCAAACTAGCAATATCGAGAATAAGATTATCAAATTTGGTTTTCGTTCTACCCATTGTGATCGGCCTACTCCAGTCCCAATTCCAAGAGCCATTGACAATACGTTGACGAATAAAACAATCCTTGTTCTTAGCGAGATGGAATAATCTGTTATATCTAGTTGATTCGTAATGGCTTAGTACTATATGTATAAAAAAACCGTGTGTTACACATATACTTGAATTAAACTAAGTCACTAATGTAAAGAAAAATACATAAGTCCAATTTTTTTTCAAGGACGACATAAACAAAAGTAGCTAGAACACATAAGCTCATCCCACATAAACTTGAAGAGGAACTAGCAACGTGTTTATATAGTCTACATGTGCAACTATATTCTTCTTTTGGAACTCGTTCATTCTTAAAACAATAGTGCCGTTAGAATGAACTATGCCAATTTTTTGACTTTTTAATCTTTAAAGATTTTATTTATTTATTTTAATTTTTACTATTTTTTAAATCTTTAAAGATTTTATTAATTTATTTAATCTTTACTGTAATGAGTACCGAACCTTAGTCCCAAACACAACGAAATGTATGTGAAAGTTAAGCTTCAGAGTAGGTGTGGATGATGCTAATGGCTTATTAGTTTATCTACAGAGATATCCGGATATTATTGATTAAGAAATTTGTGCGTGTAGTTTCATCCTAGTGATTCATTAGCATACTTACGCAAATATAACATGAATGAGACGTTTGTATGTTTCTTACATATAGTACTAAGCCATTACGAATCAACTAGACAATTACCAGATTATATCGACGCGATGCTGGTATATAGTATTTGACAAAATTCAATTGTGTGATATGTGTGTTTCTCTTTTATTATTTACTAGTTATGATACTCATGCACACACATGGTCTTTTATAAAAAAAAATTAATTATGTATTATTATCGATTAAAATACAAACAAAGTAATGTGTGCTATATAATTTTACTTGTTAGATTCATCGACCATATCAATATATGATGAGATTATTTGTAGTTCTTATTACTCGTGTGGGTATAGATGCAATACTTTGTTTAGCTGGGACGATTGGTATAAAAACCCGTCTTTTATTTCTTTATAATTTTTAGCTCCTTGCTAGTTTTTCTTAATAAAAGTCGCCGTTCAAAAAAAAAAAAATTTTTTTTTTTCGCAAAAGCTATTTATAAAGAAAACTTAGTAACAAAATATCATTAATTTATTAAACATACTTAATAATAAGAGTAAGATGACTTATATCAAAAAAGATAGTTGTAAAAAAGCTTTAAAAAGTTCTATAGCAATATCTTAAAAAAGCTTAAAAGATGACTTATATTAAAAGTTCTAAGTCATCTTACTCTTATTACCCATTGTGTAAGACATTTAATAGTTGTAAAAAAGCTTAAAAACTTGCAATGCTTAAAATTAAATTTTATTTGTGCATTGAAAGTATTATACAATAGGGTTTTTCTAACATGTGCCCCTGGGGCACATGTTAGAAAAACCCTATACAATATGCTTTATATGTCAAGTGTGGACCTCATTTGTAACATCTAATATCCCCACACATTGTAAGTGCGAAGAATTTGAGTGTTACAAATTGGGGTTCACACTTTAAAGTGTGACAAATTATGAATTTTTTCATACTTAAAAGTGTGAACATCTGTTTGCAACAAATATAAGTGTGAAAACTTTTTATTTTGTTTAAAATTGTTCACACTTATTTATTTAACAAGTATTTTTTTTACACATTTAACGTGTTAATAAACTCAAAATATTTTCACACTATTTAAAAGTATGTAAAAAAGTGATAAAATGGATTTTTTTGTAGTGAATTGAATAAAACTAGTTTAAAATACAACTAAATCACTAATGTAAAGAAAAATAGATAAGCCCAAATTTTTTTAAGGAGGCCAAAATGAAAAAGGAGCTGATGTAGTGACACTTAAAGTCATCTCAGATCGACTTAACTAGGTATGTATTTATATAGTTCAGATGTGCAACCATATTCGCTTTTGGTGCTGTAAATTGCCAAATGGCTTATTGTAGTTGTCCTAGCATGAATCTAATGTTAGTTTTTCTATTATCAGTTGTTAAGAATTAACAATCTCTATATTTAGTTTTACTCTTTTTAATTCTCATAGTGACGAGTACCAAATTCTATTCCCGAACACACACACAAAAGTATGTGGTAACTAGGCTTCAAAATAGGCGCGGATATTTACTTAACCAATCTATCAAATGTGTGTATAGCAAATTTGATGAATCTGGTAAATGAGTCATCATTTGTCTATATGTTGATGATATGCTGACCAAGTTCACGTGGACCTGATAAAGAATTTTTGTCATCAAAGTTCTCCATGAAGGACATGGAAGAGGCTGATGTTATCCTTGGTATAAGGATTAAACATGAAAGCCATAGGATAGCAATTTCTCAATCTCTTTATATTGAGAAGGTACTGAAAAAAATTAATTACTTTGATTGTACTCCAACGAGTACTCCTATGGATACAAGTGTGAAGATGATGCCCAATAATGGTCAGGTTGTATCTCAACTTGGATATCCTAGGGTGATTGGCTGCCTGATGTATGCCATGACTTGTACAAGCCTGATTTTACTTTTGCAGTGTGTAAACTGAGTAGGTACACTAGTAATTCTAGTCTCAGCATTGGCAAGCAATTCAGAGGGTACCGAAGTATTTAAAGAAAACAATGGATTATAGTTTGATATATATTGGCTATCCTTCAATATTAGAAGGATACACTGATGCAAGCTCGATCAACAATACTGAAGACAATTCGTCTACTAGTAGCTGGGTATTCTGCTTTTTTAATGAATGCTGTTTTTAAGGACATAACGACATATTTTGCTGTATCTTATGAAAAATTAAAATAAATTACCTGGTGCAAGGTATCCAAATGTTCCTGCTAGATTACTTCAATTCGAAGAGTCTTTGTTCAAAATCTTAGACTTAAGGCTTTCATTCATGTGTTCAGTTTTATCAAGTGAGATAGATCATAAATTATCGGGAGTCTTTACTTCTTAATTGTTAATTTATTTAAAAAAGTGATTGGCATGAGCATGAATAAAGAGGAACCACCTATATGAATGTTGAGGTTTTGTCGCTTCAGTGAGTTTTGGACTTTTGGCTCTTATGAATTTGATATGGACACATGGCTTGTATAGTGTCAGGAGCGTTTGAGTGTTTGAAAACTTGTGTGTATTTTATCTTCGTGATAAAAAAGGTATCACGTATGTATCATATTGTTGGGAATTTGTTGTCATAGCTTTCATGTGATTCCGGGGTTGCTGGCCAATTTCTTTCTAAACTGGTCGATTCAGGCATATGTTGTTAGTCTAAAGTAAATGGATCAAATTGGCAGAATGGGATGAAACTTTACGAAAGTATAATATTAATATACAAAACCCTTTAAATCGGTTCATGTAAAGAAGATAGATTATCATTAAAATATAATAATGTTAGACTCGTATGCGTCACGAGTCGAGTCAGTTTTGGCGTAAAACGTGGTGACTCGTAGAGTGACTCACTGCTGCGTCTGACTCACTAGGTGACTTGTGAGTCTTGTTTGACTCGCAACGAGTTGAGTTGACTCGTTCCTCATATCCACTAGCAATTAGTCAGCATACAAAACCAAGACAACCAAAAAAACGCACAACACATAACAAGGCAATTGGTCTAGGTTTTTCATGGGCTACACATGAACATCATAAACATAATAAAAACAAGATTATGCTAATAAACCCTATGGTTTACTCCATGGCACAATATGCATGTCTTTTCCATGGATCATAAATAAAAGACAAGTAATTAGATAATAAGCCATGTAAAACCTAAATAAGCAAGATTTAACACTACTACAAAAAAAGGCCATAAAAACCTCCTAATAAAGAACGATAATAAAAAACGAGTCACTAAAGTAAAAAATGAATGGGCATGGATACTAACTAAACCTGTTTTTTGTGGAAAACTGCTGTCTATGAGTTAGCGATTCTTTAAAAAAAACTCACTCCCTATACACGAGGCATGAGTTATAAGTTATCGTATAACTAGTCTATATATTTATATATATATTATAAAAGATCCAGTCCTACAATTTATTGTGAAGTATTAATGAATACCAAATACATATATCTTAACTCTATTCCTACGGTTTGTACTTTGAGCTTATTTGCATAAATGACTTTGAGATGAAAAGTTACATTCGGTGATGTGGTAACAAACGGACGTATAATGTGGTAACGAATGGACATAAAACTTCCTTTTTAAATGGCAATAAATTATCTACTTGCATTTAATCTCTCTCTTTTTCTTCCTTCAGTTACAATAGAACTTACAAACAAATCATAAAATCTCATTATAAATAGAGCTCTAATCGCAATAGTTACCATATATGCTAAATGATTATTCTGGCATAGTTTTTTTTCCAATTGCAATAACTTTATACACATTGCTCAAACATTTAACGTGTTTCTTTTCTTCTTCTAGGTTGATATCTTGATGATCTGAAAATGGGTCAAGATTTGATGATGAACATGTTCAAGTTCACAAAAGAAGAAGATGATCAATGCACTACTACATGACAGGGCTTTAGCGACGGTCATTTTTGTTGGAAATCCGTCAGTAATGGTAGTTTCCGACAGGTTTGTAACGGAAAAGGTTTGTCTGTGAATCCTGGTCGCTAATTCTTATCTGTTGGAATTCTGTCGGAATCTCCTACAGAAAATATGTCACAATTCTGTCGGTAAAATTCTGTCGTTAAAATTCCGTCAGAAATCCATCGGTAAATATTCCGTCAGAATTCTGTCGGTAAATGTTGTCGGTACAGTCACGTTTCTGTTAGAAACCGTTGTCAAAATATCATCTGAATAAACCAAATAATTGGACTGATTACTGTAAATTTTAAATTGAAAATAGCTTAAATGAAACTCAAATAGAAAGGATAACATAATATTACCAAATAGCATCATTTACACATAAGAAAAGTTGCATTCAATTCGAAATCCCGATAGAACCATTCAAAACATACTATATGAAATTAGAGTAACAAATCCAAATATTCATAATGAAATTAAAGTAACAAATCCAAATCTTCATTTCAACTGGGATCCTCCATCAGTATACTCAGCAAAATCGTTGATTGATCGCGTGGTGACCTATATGAAGATTCAAGAAACTTGTACAGGTAACAAATGGGGATTACCTGTATTAGGATGGTGCTATATGACCATCCAAATGCTTCAAATGGACCTACCAAGCATGAAACACTGTGACCTTAACAAACATATCCGAAAAAACAGGTACGGTTTATGATAAGTAATAACATGTTATGGATAACAGAATAAACTGCCAGATAAATACCTTACAATTATGAAGAATTGTTTCTGGGTCTGTGCTAGCAGCTCGTACAAACCTACCTAGTCCATCTCATGTTCCATTATCCACTACAGCATAAATTTGAAAAAAGAAAAAAAACGAGATAAGCAAAATGAAAGAGCCCAAAAAACTATATATGCATCATTTAACACAGATTCACATCCGGAAGTATAAGTAATATGTCTTCTACTGTGTGAAATTATGGAATGGGTACCAAAATACCATATTACAGCATAAGCTAATGAGAAGGTAAAACTTACCACAGTTAGTCCCTAATACATATAGCTTGTCCAAGTTTAAATATTGCTCTACCGATCATAATGTTGCAGGTTAAGAAACCAATCTGCATTACAATACTGAAATAACAAGAATAAAACATACAATAAATTAACAATATATATACCGTATCATAACACAAAGGGTCGTATCCTGAAGAAAAGATTATGGAATAGGTCATTTACTATTATATGATAATCAAAGGCAGAAATATCCTAATAAAAGTTGCAAC